>APFE031220499.1:67237-105219 GCA_000404065.3 Pinus taeda
ACTGAATATTAAATATAAGATAAATATATAAGAGTAGCATGTGAGTGTCAGTTTTATAAAGAAGATTCTTTTTATTATTTATAAAAATATTGATAGTTAGTTTCATTTTAAATGGTTATAAATATGAGACTTAAAGGGTTGTAAATATGAGTTATTAATTTTTTTTTACTCAAAACCTGATAAATAGCAATTTAGCAATTTCTTTGTAATTTAGTGACTCAAATTCATGTTTCTTTAGGTTGAAGGTAAAGCCACTAAAGTAGAAAAAATTGTGATGCCAATAAGCAGAGGGATTGTCATCATGGGGTGATAAGAAATTTAATATTCCAAGAATAGGAGGTAGTAGTAGATTCTAAATAAATTAGCAATGGAACAACATAAATGTTTGCAACAACTTTAGAGAGATCCGCCTTCTTGAATAATGCCTGCCATTGGATCGTCTGATTCTCAATACTCCTCAAGATGGGCCTCGTAGGCACTGTGCAAACTTTATCCATCAATTATGGCCATTTGTTGTACAACATTATATTTTCTTGCTTTTCCTTCTATATGCAAATGTGAGTGATCCCTTTCCAAGTGACTTCCCTTGACAGGAGACTATGTTCTTGAGAGAAGGCACTTTCTTGTTTTTCTATTGCAGTTTAGTTAGCAAAAATCCTTGTGCTATAAAATTATGCCATTCCGCATTGGTTGTACATATATGTAAATAGTCAAACCTGAAAACATGGCAGCATGCAGTTACTATGCCTTAGTAGTTCATCTTGCCGAAGGTGTTGATGGAAAAAAGGGTGTGTAGTGCAGAAGCATGGTGCAGATTATTGTCATTGGAAGGAAAATCTACTTTTTGTGTTAAAACTTGGCTTTCAAAATCATGCCTAGCACACATTATCTGCAGGGTTTTTGCCTCAAAGCTAGCCAATTTCCACTACTTGACTACAGAACTACTGTTATAGTCAAATTTGTAATTTGACTATTGAATTAACTTTTTATGTTCATTCTATGTACAGAATAATATATCCTGTTATAAAGAAAAACTTCATAACTCTTCCTATTTTCTAAAATTTCAAAAATGTACAGTGTTTGCAAATGACCGAGATCCATTAAAACCTTGAAAGTTTGTTCATGAACTCTCCAAATCTAGTATAGAATGTGTAAGAGCAATGGGGTTGTTGGATGAGCAGTGTAACGGTACTCTCACAAGCCCTCGCCCTAGGAATGGCCTCGGTAAACTCAACAAAATTGGTAGTACTAATTCTGTCATTGCAAGCCCCTCAGCTCCAGGTTGGTTCCTCTATATGAATTGTTGACGTTCGGTTTTATCTCAATTCTACAGGTTACAACTCTACAAGTTAAAATAGTATAGAGTCATAGATCCATATTAGCTTTCGTGTATATATATGTATGGAAGAGGGTTTAAACAGGTTGAAGTAATGTATGGAGAGTGCAGAGTTCCAGTAATTGAATGATGAGGCGACACAGTAACGCAGAGAATATTTATCTTAGAATTCTTTGTGTCTATCCCTATGATTATTGGTTACAAATAAGATTGGCCCAAGAAATGGGGAATTGAATTGATTTTAAAAATTTCATGCAATGATGTGAACTGATATACATCCTCCATTCGTGTAAATTTATGTTCAGTGTTTTTCTTTTTTCTTTTTTATCTGATAGCAGGCGGCTTACAAATATGGAGCACTAGTAATCATTGAGAAAGAGGTTAACCATGCATCATCTGCCTTTCTTTAAGCCGATAATTTCAATTATTCCACAGTCTGGAAAATTCGGTGGTAGATTTGTGAGTAGTGGGTATTGGGTAGTAAAATGAAGAATCTGAGCATTTATCTTGATTAGATCCTCTGCATCCACGGTTAGGTGGCAACAAAGTTAGATCCCTCATTGCACAACAATCCAAAGAAACAGGGTCTGCCAATATCACTGTTTGAAATGGTGCAAAAGTAAATTCAACCATTAGCTACATGGATTTTGTTATGGTCTCTTAGGAGCATTTGATTAATAATGGTATTTCGTTATTGTCTTTTAGGTGCATTTGATTAATAATGGTTTTTTCAAAATTTGAGGATGAATTTTGAATTATTTCTTCTATTCCAGAAGCATTGACAATAGTGCAAGGACGAGAGAGCCGCAGAAAACATTGGGCAGACTGTGCCCTTGAACTTGCCAGGGATGCCTTTAGAGGTATTTATCTATTGATAAAACCATGTCAGTCCTAATGCTACAGAGATTATGTGAAGACTATTTGACCTCACTATTATCAGAACATACGAAGCAATTTGATATTAGTTCACTTTCTAATTCATACCTCTGTTCAAAGGAGTGAAAACGGCCCTGGCATGTCTACTTTGTGGTTGATCTATGAAGAACTTCCTCCAGCTTTTAAGGGAAGGCTTCAGGTGGTGTATTTCCCACATCTAGGGCTTCAGTCAAGACTGTTTTTTGCAACCCTTGGTCATTTCTTCTTGAGTGCACGGTGAGTATTAAGCTGAGTTTGCATTTCGATTCAAATAATTCATTAGAACTAATTGTTGCAGATGTGCTCATGCAGTTTTTGATGTGCTATGTAGTTTATATTGAAAACTGAAGTATGTAAATCATCTAGAATTTATCTGGGATTACATTAGGAAGGGACATATTGAGATTCCTGATTTTGTGTATGACCATGATGATCAACTGGAAGGCAGACCTTTAATGTACTATGGTGTTGAAACAGATCCCTTTCAAGTTTATGACATGCCTGCCATTGGATCGTCTGATTCTCGATACTCCTTGAGATGGGCCTCCTAGGCACTATGAAAACTTTATCCATTAATTATGGCCATTTTTTGTACAACATTGTATTTTCTTACTTTTCCTTCTATATGCAAATGTGAGTGATCCCTTTCCAAGTGACTTCCCTTGACAGGAGATTGTGTTCTTGAGAGAGGGCCTCAGTCTAGAATATTCGGTGGTAGATTTGTCAGTAGTGGGTAATGGGTAGTAAAATGAAGAATCTGAGCATTTTTCTTGATTAGATCCTTTGCATCCATGGTTAGGTGGTAGCAAAGTTAGATCCGTCATTGCACAACAATCGAGAGAAACAAGGCTCCATCAATTATGGCCATTTCTTGTACAACATTGTATTTTCTTGCTTTTCCTTCTGTATGCAAAGGTGAGTGATCCCTTTCCAAGTCACTTCCCTTGACAGGAGACTGTGTTCTTGAGAGAAGGCACTTTATTTTTTTCTATTGTAGTTTAGTTAGCGAAAATCCTTGTGCTATAAAATTATGCCATTCCACATTGGCTGTACATATATGTAAATAGTCAAACTTGAAAACATGGCAGCATGCAGTTGCTATGCCTTAGTAGTTCATCTTGCCGAAGGTGTTGATGGAAAAAAGGGTGTGTAGTGCAGAAGCATGGTGCAAATTATTGTCATTGGAAATAAAATCTACTTTTTGTGTTAAAACTTGGCTTTCAAAAGCATGCCTAGCACACATTGTCTGTAGTGTTTTTGCCTCGAAGCTAGCCAATTTCCACTACTAGACTGAAGAACTACTCTTATAGTCAAATTTGTACTTTGACTATTGAATTAACTTTTGATGTACCTTCTATGTACAGAATAATATATCCTATCATGAAGAAAAACTTCATAACTCTTCCTGTTTGCTAAAATTTCAAAAATGTGCAGTGTTTACAAACGGCCCAGATCCATTAAAACCTTCAAAGTTTGTTCATGAACTCTCTAAATCTAGTATAAAATGTGTACTGTATTTGAAATTTCAATTTTCCATTAAATTAATGGGACATGAATTCCCACAAAGGAGTTCAGAAAGGTGCAATTAAGTTGAGCTTTCAACTTGTCATTCAATTGATGGACACTGAATATTAAATATAAGATAAATATATAAGAGTAGCATGTGAGTGTCAGTTTTATAGAAAAGATTCTTTTTATTATTAATAAAAATATAGATAGTTAGTTTCATTTTAAACGGTTATAAATATGAGTTATAAATACCAGACTTAGAGGGTTTTAAATGAGTTATTAATTGTTTTTAATCAAAACCTGATAAATAGCAATTTAGCAATTTCTTTTTAATTCAGTGACTCAAATTCATTTTTCTTTAGGTTGAAGGTAAAGCCACTAAAGTGGAAAAAATTGTGATGCCAATAATTAGAGGGGTTGTCATCATGGGGTGACAAGAAATTTAATATTCCAAGAAGAGCATATAGTAGTAGATTCTAAATAAATTAGCAATGCAACAACATAAATGTTTCCAACAAATTTAGAGAGATCCACCTTCTTGAATAATGCACACACTACATGGATAATGGATTTCTGCACTTTATGCCTTACGACGTTTCCTTTGCAACATCTGGTGCAAATGAATGCCCCTTTTTTTTTAGGAGAACAACTCTGAGCAACCAAACACTGACATTCTGTCTTCACAAGGAAGGTGTTCTCTACCAAGCCTAGCTTCTCTCTCAGAATATTAACATCCCCTTTGCAAAGGGTTTCATTAGAATGACAACAACCCGCATATAAATCATTTATCCACCCCTCCTAATTAGAAATACAATTTTCAGTTCTCTACTAATTTTCTCCACACCCATTTAATCTAACAATGGACATAGAGCATGTATATTTATACTTGTGTGTTGGAAATACCATTTTATACTTTAATGTTTATTATTTTTGTTTTATTATTATTACTTGACTTTGTTCTTAACAAGTGGTTGTGTTTCTTTTGGTTTTAGTGAAAGTATGGGCTCCAATGTTGGCTCTCTTATTATGGAGTATAATTCATCTTTGAGAATTTTTCAATTATTAAATTAGGTTAGTCAACTGCTTAAAATATTAAATTTATTTCAAAAAGTTTTTGTTACTTTATAGGTTAGACATTGGCTTGAAATATTAAACGTATTCCAAAACGTTTTTGTTAATTTATAGACAAGGCGTAGATTTCTTGGCTCTATGATGAAAATAATGAAGGGAAAATACATGTTAATATGTTACTTGTGCTCTTTGATTGAAAAATACACGGTGAGAGAAAAATGCATATTATGCTAATTGAGAAAAAAAATTTCACCTGTCAAACTTATAGTATTGAATTTAACACACTTACACTTTACAACAATGAACTAACAATATTTATGATGAAAATAGCAATATGGAAGATTTATCTGCATAATGAAAAAGGCAATATGGGAGATTCCAATCGTGTTCCAAGGCATTTTTTAAAATGTGGATGTGACAAAAGGTTGTTGTGGAAGGTGTTGTTTGTATATGCGAAATTTCTTGATCATTGTGTATAATCCTAATGTTGATAGATATCTCTACTAAGTGGTTCCAGTTAATGGGGCATTGATTTGAGCGTTCAATATATTTTTATTCTTTATCGAAGTATTCTTTTGTTGTATTTGTGTTCTTCGATTTATGCCTTACGGCGTTTCCTTTGCAACATCTGGTGCAAATGCTAGTTAAAAATGTATTTTTGATTTATTTATATTATTTCTTTACATTTTTCTTTGCTTAGTCAAATTTCCTTATAACATTTAGAAGTTCTTATCTCCTCCGACCTAAATCTTCCAATGTGATTTCTTCTTAAAACGTTTTAAATACTTTAAAATCATTATTTTTTCTTATTAATTGTTACTTTATATTAATTATTATTAATATTAAATCTAGTTTATAATATTTTAATTTTAAATTATGTTAATAGAAATATGTATTTAATAATAATAAACTTTTAAACAATATTATTTTATTTAGTAATAACATAATATTTTTTAAATGTCATATTAATTATTTTTATATAAGTTATTATTACTAATTCTATTATTATTAATTTTTATATTTATATTATTTAATTATTATAATTTATGTCATTCTAATTAAATATTAATTTATTATAATATTATTATTATTTTGACTATTGTATAATTGTTGTTTTATTATTTTTATTATTATTATTATTATATTAAATTTTTTATATTTATTAATTATTATTATTATTATTATTATTATTATTATTATTATTATTAAAACATGGTTGACCATGATCGATATTATAAACCCAAGGGAATAATAAGCCCTAGTGAATAACATTAAAAACCCAATGGATTATAAACCTAATAGAATAATTACGTTGTAAGGCATTCTCCTCTGAGAAGAACTTCCCTCTCACCCAACTGTCATTACTGTAGGCCATTGGATTATGTGTTAGATGATTGAAAGGTGTTCAGTCATTTGATCAAATTAGGGGAAGGTAGTTAGGCATTAGTTGTAGAGTGTACTACTTATTTTCTTTGGGTTTTCCAGATAACTTTTTGGAGGGTTGCAGCCACCTTCGATTGCAAGGAGAAAAAATAGTAAGAGCAATAGTGTGGCCTAATTTTCTGCAATTCTGACCTCCCATATGAAATCAAAATTTGGATAGTAAGATTTGATGGCCTATCACGGGAGCTTGAAATGGTTTTTTTGATATCCTCCAATGCAGAGAAGATTTTGTAGTGAGTTGCTCCTCAAACACAACGCCTTCTTCAACTTGTGCCCTACCCTAAATTCATAGGGGCGGGCATTAATTATGCCCGGGAAAAGCTGTAGGTATGCTTGGGCGATGCTCGTCAGGAAGCTCATGTAAAGTGGGGAAAATGAAGATGATTAGTGGCAGAGAATGCAATAGAGTTTCCATGGTGAATGAGGTCAAGGACTTCATCGCCAACAAAAATCTCCCGCTCAGCCTCAACTGTTCCGCCGTGAGAATGATGGAGAAAAATGTGACAATTGTTACAACTTCTTTCTCAAAGGCCATCATTATTTGATAATACCCTAGACATTGTTCATTCCATGCTAAAACGGAAAAATGAATGAAGCTTTGTTTTATGAGTTTTGTTCTCTTACATAATATTTAATAGCTAGATTGAGTGGAATGAGTTTGCATTTCTTTCGTAATGTTTAATAGCCACTAGAAAAGTCTCTGTATGCATAGCTTGAAAGTGTCTTTTTGGATACAGGTTCAAATGCAATTATGCATGGTCTCGTTTATCAGTCTAAAAGGGGTAGGGTAAGAGAAGTTTACATGCCAAAGTCATGTGCTTGTTCCAGCCTTTGTTTAAATCGAGAATCACTAGCTTGCTACAAGTTCCCTACTTTGGAAGTTCAACAATCATTAATAAGTACGTGCAATTGTTGCTATCAAGGACGCATATAGGAGGGATTCCACTGGATCGCAACATCCTTATAAATAATGAGGTTGTGCAGATGATCACTGGGCTCCTCTAGGATATATCTTCTTAATACTTGAACTTTGTATTAAAAGTTATTATTCATTTGCTCTTGATCCACATCCATATAAATATATTTAATAAATTAAAATATTCACAATACTTTTTCTTTCTGGCGAGCTCAAACATCTTACACCTTCCAAGGAAATACAATCAGCCACGTAGGTTCATGGCTCAAAATATCTGCTCCGACTGGGTATGGTATGCCAACTCCTTTATTTCTCCATTCCATTATACTTCTCTTTGATGGTTTTTCTGATAAGGATGTCTCAGTTTTTTTGGAAACTGAGTTTTGAAATTGTGGATGAGATTGGAATGAACAGGCAAATTTTGGACGACAGTGACTCATATAATCACAAGCCTCATAGGGGTAGGTGTTATCTTTGGCATGGAGTTTTTCCCAATTGCGATGGATTTCAGGTCCTATGTCCATGGTTTTGTTCACTCCTGTGATGTTGTTTCCACTTTCTTGATCTCTGATTTTTTCACGTTCCAAAATCCAGTCTTTGGGTCCAACATAAAATGTTGTTACAGAGATGCAGTACTAGTGAATCTAGGTGTTATATCTATCCATCTTTAGATTGTTTCAAGTTATTCTTACATATATTTTCTACTTTCATGATGTCTTTTAACAAATATCAATATAAATCATTTTAAAATTAGATTTATTATCTACACATCCCAAAAAAAAAATTAAGCACACACATGACATATCCATGGAATTAAGATGATTGTATATACCTCAACTTTAAATACATTTGTCAACTTTACATGAAATAATTACCTTTCTTGCATTTCAGGTGCAAGAAGAGCATGGTTATGTGGACTTGTTCAATATGCCTCCTTCTATGGAATCTGTGTTACATACACCTTCACTACTTCAATTAGTTTCAGGTCAGTTTCCATCACAAGAGATTTGAGATTGTAATAATGTCTAAATTAAACAAAACACTAACTCTATTTTAGTTTTCATTGCTCAATAACTGTTGTGCATAAAATTGCCTATGTTGTGATTTTATCGATTATTTTTGAGGGCTTATGCTACTTTCTAAAATTTGACCTTCTCATCACTTGTATTGGAAGGTTTTAGAGCTATTGGTTCTTATAGCTCTTACTAATAAAAGATTATGAACACTACATAGAAATTAGGTGATCAAATTGTTATCACAAATACAAACATGATGCTTCATGCCATTTTCTAGATCTCATTTATATGATCCTATTTGAAGTTATACAAGTTATCTTGTGTCAGATACCAAAATTTCGTAAACCATGGGGCCTTTCAATAATTACAACAACATTGTCCTCTACCTACACAACAACATGATTTGGCCTTGGCATGGATAAATTTATTGGCATTGTTTTATACTACTCTCATTTATTCTATTTAGGGCTTCAACCATTGGCCCAATTGGTCTCTTACTACTATGTATAGTCAGGCTATGGAATTTCAATATCTAATCTAATTCACCATAGTCCTGATTTCAATTATTGAAATTCATGGGTTCAAACCTATGGAAAATGGTAGAGAATGGAGAGATTAAAGGTAATTTGGTTGGAATCAACACTAGCCCCTCTCTTACTTAGGCCCAAAAAGTTTGGAGGATGCTTCAAGGTCTTGGTGACATTGCATTTTCATTTCCACATACTTGCATTATCCTTGAAATTCGGGTATAGCTCAATCTTTTTGTTCATTTTTATATTTGACTCCTTTGGAAAACATAAAGCTACTAGGATAATTATGAGGCTTCCTCTAATTTAATACTATGTTGGATATTGCCAAGTCAATACCCATAGAGAACCTGACTACGAAAAAACGAAATTTGTTGTCACTAAGCATAATAACCACCTTGTGTATGCTATGTGATTTTCTGGGTTATGTAACTTTTGGGGAAAATGCACCTAGAAACCTATTAACAATAGTTGGATTCTATGAACCTTACTGGCTTATTGACTTTTCCAATGCATGCATTGTGGTTCACCTGGTGGGAGCATACAAAGTAAGAAAGAAATTTCTCGTCCTTTCTTCTATTTCTACCGGATTGAAACTCTAATGTCTCTGTTACCCATAGAAACTCCAATGTAAATCATTTCATGCATCGTTGTAGGTATATTGTCAGCCAAAGTTTTCTTGTGTTGAAGCATGGTTTTCTGATACTTGGCCTGACAATAAATTCTTTGAGGGAATTCCCATATGCATGCCATTCTGTGGGTGGTGCAAAGTCAATCTCTGCAAACTGTGTTGGAGAACTGCATTTGTGGTGTCAACCATTGGCATTGGCATCATATTTCCATTATTCAATGATGTGCTGGGTATTTTGGGTGATCTAAATTTTTGGCTATTGGTAGTCTACTTTCTAGTTGAGATCTACATTGCATAGAATAGAGTCCTAAGATGGATAGTCAAGTGGACAATTTTCCAAATATCTAGCTTCATATATCTTCTTATAACAATGATAACCGATGTTGGCTCATTAGAAGGCCTTGTGAAAGACAAGGAGACTTAGAGAGGCCTTTCTATACACTATTTAAAAATTCACAGATGTTATAATGCTTTTTTCATGTTGCTCGGAAGGTATAAAAAAGTTTAAAGTGAAGAAAACAAAGCAGAATAAGAGGCAATCTTAACTGCCAACTACGTGTTGGCAGTGAGATGCATCATCCAACACAAATAATTTTTAATAACTTCATAGTTATAATCATGGATACATTACTAGAATTAAATTATCTATCTGCACATTAATAAAAGAATATATCTTATTCATTGTAAATTTCAATACAACCCCCATTTGACCAACTCTAATTTTAACTGGGCCACCCTAATTATCTATATCCCAAGTTTCTTCCTAGATTCCATGAAGAAAGAGTTCACATAGTGGATATCGGTTTTCCTCTGAAAATCCCCTAGCCATGATCTCATGTTTGCCTCTATGGATTCCCTCACTAAGATCTAAATCAGCCTAAGAGGAACAAACATATATGGATTTATATATACGTAAAAATAGGAGGTAGATTGGTTCTCCATGTCCTCTAGTGATTTCTAGCATACTAAAATTTCCTTTTATGTATATGCATGTATACTAATTATCCA
The DNA here is from genome assembly GCA_000404065.3 of Pinus taeda. Lineage (NCBI taxonomy): Eukaryota > Viridiplantae > Streptophyta > Pinopsida > Pinales > Pinaceae > Pinus > Pinus taeda. The sequence continues at coordinate 77,610 of APFE031220499.1, forward strand.
CAAGATGAGAAAGTTACGCTTCATTTTATTTTTTGTAGGGAAAAAGGCACTAGATGGAAACTTATGGCTTAGTGAGAAAGGCTCTCAACTCGAAAGTCGTAGGGTGATTGGGTTTAGAAAATCTTCATCACATCTCATTGACCCACTAGAAAGGGAAGCAACAAGATCAATATAAAAACAAGACTATGGTAGTATATTCTATAGAGAAATTATATTAATTCAATTTCACTTAAGCTATCAATAAACACCCTTTCAGTAAATAAACTAGTGTTGTAAGTGATAACATATATATTATTTGATTTGAAGTAATTCTAGAACATATATATCCTAGTTTATATAACATTAATTTCTTTGTTGTTTATTCTATTCAGTGCTACAACCATTGGCTCGGTTGGTCTCTTACTACTATGTATGGCCAGGCTATGGAATTTCAATATCTAATATGATTCACCATAGTCTTGATTTCAATTATTGAAACTCATGGGTTCGAACCCCTTGGAAATGGCAGAGAATGGAGAGATTAAATGCAATTTGGTTGGAATCAGCACTAGCATCCCTCTTACTCAAGCCCAAAAAGTTTGGAGGATTCTTCAAGGTCTTGGTGACATTGCATTTTCATTTCCATATACTTCCATTATCCTTGAAATTTATTTATAGCTCAACCTTTATTGTTCATTTCTATATTTGAATCCTTTGAACAACCATAAACTGCAAGGATAATTATGAGGCTTCCTCTAATTTACAACTATGCAGGATACTCTCAAGTCAACACCCCTACAGAACCTTACTATGAAAAAAGAAAATTTGTTGTCACTAAGCATAACAACTACCTTCTATATGCTATGTTCTTTTCTAGGTTATGCAGCTTTTGGGGAAAATGCCCCTAGAAATCTATTGACAGTTTTTTGATTCTACGAGCCTTACTAGCTTATTGACTTTTCCAGTGCATGCATTGTGGTTCACCTGGTGGGAGCATACTAAGTACAAAATAATTTTCTCATACTTTCTTTTATTTAAGTTGGATTGAAACTCTAATGTCCTTGTTACCCATATGAACTTCATTGTAAGTCATTTCATGCCACTTTTGAAGGTATATTGCCAGCCAATGTTTGCTTACATTGAAGCATGGTTTTCTCATACTTAGCCAAACAATAAATTCTTCAAGGGAATTCCCATATGCATGCCCTTCTGTGGGTGGTGTAGAGTCATTCTCTTCATACTATACTGGGGAACTACATTTGTGGTGTCAACCACTAGCATTGCCATCATATTCCCATTATTCAATGATGTGTTGGGAATTTCGGGTGCTCTGAATTTCTGGCCATTGGTAGTCTACTCTCCATTCAACATGTACATTGCATAGAATAAAGTCCCAAGATGGACAACCAAGTGGACCATTTTCCAAATATTCAACTTCATATCTCTTCTTATAACAATGATAATTGTTATTGGCTCCTTAGAAGGCCTTGTGAAAGAGAAGGAGAGATAGAGAGGCCTTTCTATATGGTATTGAAAACTTCACAAATGCTATAATGCATTTTCCTGTTGCTCAAAAGGTATAAAAAGTTTGAAGTGAAAAAAACAAAAAGCAAAATAAGAGGCAATCTTAGCTGCCAACTACGTGTTGGGAGTGAGTTGCATCATCCAACACAATTTTTTTGATAACTTCATAGTTATAATCATGGATACATTACTGGAGTTAAATTATTTATCTGCACATTAATAAAAGAATATATCTTACTCGCTACAAATTTCAATACAACCCCTAGTTAACCAACTCTATTTTTAACTGGTCCTCTGTAATTATCTAATCCAAAATTTCTGCCTAGATTCTAGGAAGAAAGATTTCACATAGTGGATATTGTTTTTCCTCTGAAAATCCCCTAGCCATGATATCATGTTTGCCTCTATGGGTTCCCTCAATCTTTTTTGTTCGTTTCTAAATTTGAATCCTTAAATTGGAAAACCAGACTCTACAAAGATAATTATGAGGCTTTCTCTACTTTAGAAATATGCATGATACTCTCAATTCAACACCTTGGGAGAACCTAACTATGAAAAATCAAATTTGTTGTCACTAAGCATAACAACTACCTTCTATGTGTTATGTGCTTTTTAGGGTTATGCGTATTTTGGGGAATATGCACCTGGAAACCTACTAATAGGATTTGGATTCTATGAGCCTTACTGGCTTATTGACTTTTCCAATGCATGCATTATGGTTCCCCTGGTGAGAGCATACCAAGTAAGAAAGAATTTTTTCATCCCTTCTTTTAGTTCTACTGGATTGAAACTCTATTGTCTTTGTTATGCATAGAAGCTTCATTATAAATCATTTCATGCCATTGTTTCATGTATATTGTCAGGCAATATTTACTTGTGTTTAAGCATGGTTTTCTCATACTTGGCATGACAATAAATTCTTCAAGGAGGGAACTAAAGTTCTTAATACGTCATCAAGCTTATCATGGGCATGTTCTCGATTGAGCATTCCTTGAGTAGGTTGAGTTATGTGTTTTTTTAGGGTTATTTGAGATCAATGACATGTACAACATTTTTATACCTCTTTCAGGGATATGATTATATTCATATCTAAATTCTAATCAATTTCACAATTTCATTGAATAGATATGACATTTTTAGGTACCCAGTTCTATCTTAATTGTTAGTTAATCCCAATTATTTATGGTCGAAGGGTTTGACACCATTTTGAGAATAGGAATATATGCAGGTCATTTAATTGAACTCCTGTAGAGACATGCATAGATAATGCATCACCCACTAAATTAATCTAATTGGATGTTTCCTTGTCTATGAATGCTATAAAAAATGCTTGAGAACTTCAAAAAATGCATTAAAAAAGTTTCAAAAGAGTTTGAGAACTTCGACTATAAGGATGAGTTACCAAAGGATATGCAATGACCAAGTTTTAATAATATTTCAAGAATATCTCGTGATTTGCAAATTTCTCGCGGGGCCAAGTTTGTTCAATGCCAAAAGAGGAAAAAACAGTTAGGCAAGGTTCTTTCCAACAAGCTTTGCAGGCGGAGAGTGAGGGTGATCAAAATGAAATCCGGATGGGGCAACATCCCATTCCTTGTTACCTTTTGTCAGTTGTCAGCAACAACAATAAAAGCTTGAGGAATAATTCCAAGTTGGTTAAAGTGTGGTGTTGTTACAACTCCCACCAGGTTTCATGTCTCATCTAGGACATCTTTGTGTTTGTGTTTATTGTGCACCAGTACCTGTGAGAATGCTTGGCCTCAACTACAAGTTCTAGGTGAAATTTTTTTGTCTTAGATACTCCTTATTTGTTGTGTCTTAGTGTACCCGTACTTACAACAACACTTAGTGTTGGGTTGCTGATTTGTCATCATTTTCACGTGACTTTGTCATTCATTAAGCCACTATTTCCAATCATCCATTACAACATTTCACTCACTTGCCACCATTTTTACCATAATTCTTCATGAAGTGTATCTATATGTCTAAGTGGTTAATTAACATAGTTTTCCTTTATTTTTAGTAGTTTAAGAAAAATTTTGCATGGTTTTAACTAATGACAATTTAGCAAGTTCAAGTTGTTGCAAATTTGTCAAGTTTCTATAGCTACCTCCATGGTTGAGGTAGTAGCACCACTCTAGAATGAAATATGACACATGGAAATTGTTTCTAGAAGCTCCAATATGGATTGTGATTGGTCAAATTCCACCCAGCTCGCACATGTGGACCTCCAGGCAAAGATTAAGGGAAAATCACAACAGTTTTGACTAGTCAACTTCAAACACGTTTTTAGAGAAAATGAAAGTGAATCTCAAACAACAAAAACATGGGTTTTGTTTAGAATGGGCCCATTTAAGTTTTAGACAACCAGTTTTCCAAAATAAGTTACCATATGGGAGATATTTCAGTTTCGTTTGAGCCTTATTTTGCAGTTGCGTGAGAAAATAGTGCATCGATGTGTCAATAAACACCTCATGACTATTTTGTTTTTGACACTCTTTTGCATCCATTTTTCCTCTTTCCATCATCACTATCAACTCAGATAAGTATTAAACTACATATTTTGATATGTTATCTCCATGGCTTGTTGGACTCCAATACGTCAACAATCAAGGAAGCAAGTCAATGCATGCATAAGCGGAGCTGTGAGAGTCCAAATAAATCATGACTCTCCAATTTTCTTTCCAAATAGAAAATCATAGAGAAATGTTATTCCTTCGTCTTATATTAGAAGTCGAACTAGGATTTTTTTACGTTTTATAAGGCATAAAAGTCTCAATTTGTTGAGCACGAATTATTATATATATACTTTGTAAACAGGAAGCAAAACAATGCATAATTTTGGATGACTATGTAAAGTTTTAAAAATATGTTCTCTTATATTTCAACAACCTAATGCACAGTTAACTATTGAATTGAAGTTCAAAAACTGTTGTTTTGTGGAGGTCCCCTGCAGACAGTTGAGGTTCTGTCTTTTATGTTTAATTCAGTGATTTCATTTCTGTCATTTCCAAAATTTCCTTTGTTGTAGCTTCAGTTTCTTTACAATCATTTGCTTATAATATTCTCTATTTTCTATCAGATTTAATCATTCATATGCTTTCTTAAATAGAAGCATGTATATACTCTTCTTCTTTCCATAGTTAATATTTCTATTAGATTACATTCCTTTGATTTCACTTTATCATTTCTAGGTTGAAATGTTAATCACAAAGTAGTGATATTTATCATAGGATGCCTTATAAATTCATTCCAAAATAGAAGTGATTCTCTTTTAGAACATAAGTAATTTTCTTTCGAGAACATAAGTAGTTTCTTCCCATATTTTAGAATAACTTTCTTTTGAGTTAAAAGTGATTTCCTTTCAAAACACAAATTAAATTAGGATTTTCTTGACATTATTTTTAACATTTCTTGTTGGTATTTTCAACAATTTCTACATGCCACATGTCACACTATCAACATGCCACATGTCATTAATGGTAGCATGCCACAATATCAGCCTTGCCACATCATGTGTTAATGTCATCCAAAATCCTATGTGGCAATCACATAGCATATATTTCCTATGTGGTAGCCACGTAGCTTACCTTTCCTATGTGGCGTTTTCCACCTCATCTTAATTCGAGGGCCCCATTAGTTACCGATCCTTCATAAATTCAACATTTCTACACTATACAAGCTTTTATTCATGGCAAGGTTTCTCTAATATATGTCATATTATTTCTCCATCCCCCTAAGATAGAGATATTCATGTCAGCCATCATGACACAATGCCAAGACATGATAAGGCATTTAGCCACATGAGTGAGATGTGATGTGAAATTTTACATCGAATAATGAGGGTATTCCCATTCCATGTTATTCGTCAACTATGCAGTATTGCACCCACACTCAAGAGGTAATTGTTATCACACCACTGCGACATAATGAGAAAAATTGGTGGTAGGTGATAGGTTTATTTGTGTCACATGCTTTCTATCATCTGTGTGCCTACTCTAAAGATAGTACCATTAACACTTGGTGTGACATGTTATTAATGTTAATCACCATTGTTAGGTGATTAGTCATAGGATTAGTCGTAATCTTGGTGATTAAGATAAAGCCTCTACCCTTTTGAGTTTTCATTTTTTTTCCTTTATAATGTTAACAAGGCTCATTCAACCTGCATGCAGCCTCTAACGTTGCAAACGTAGGCTCGAAGTCTCAATGAATTTAATATCTTCGCAAGGCCATCCCTGACATCTCACACCACTTAGGTCCTTCTATAGAGTGGATATTACCATCACTATCAAATCCCCCAATGGATAAGAAACATTCTTTCATGTATGGCTAATGCTAAAGGAGTCAACAATCATTCATATATAACATAATTCCATACTAATTCTAGCATGCCATATACAACATTTTAACAACACAAATCCTTAAATTCTTAGACAGGGAGAATCCCTGACAATTATAGCACCCAACCATGGAATTACTCACATAATAACCATTTAAGTGGGTTCATTATACCACCACACATAAACATGTGAATAAATCTGAAATTTAGGAAACTAATCAACATCTACAAGGATCTACAAGTCCTTCACATCATGATAATAATCATACTGTTAACACCCAGGTTGTTCCCTATGACTCCTAAGGGAATACGACCGGGGTAACCACTAACCAAACTTTGGAGTATAGGTCCTAGCCTACCTATAATCAGAGAGGGCTCTCTCTTTAAGTTTTAGCTCTGTTTTGTGAAGTTTTTAGGCTAGTTATGAGTTTCAGTTTTTTGTTTGAGACTTTGGTTGGTGAACTGTTGTTGTGAGAAGGGCATGAAGTGTGTGAAAGATGCTAGTCCATTGGGCATATGGAGTCAGAAATGTGAGACAGTCCTAGTGCCTGTGATGGAGAAAGTTTTACTGCAAGGCTAGATGGCTATTCTTAATATAAATTCTTTTTAGTGAGTGAAAACAGTGGGAAATGGAATTACGGATAGTGTGATAACAATTTGAACAACAATTTCTACTTAGTAGCATTCATGAATTACTAAATAGTAACTGTGAAATATTCAGGGTTTATTGGAGCAGTTAAGAATTCCAATTAAACAGCTGAAGTCATAGAAAACATTAATAGTAAAGACAGATTGAGATCAGGGTGTCTCCATGGACAAATCCTGAGCAATTCTTTTTCTTTCTTCCTAGATTTAGAAAAACATATGAGAGATGTGAGGTAAACAAATAATAAAACATTAGCAGAGATAGAGAACACTTATTATATTAAGCCATAGCACTAGAATCCTATAGCATTCAATGGTTCCAAGACAGTATGCATCAGTAAGACCCAATTCCTGTAAACTCCAAGCTTTGTTTATATCATTCTTTCAGAAATTACAGCCGAGTTCTTCTTCTTAACAATAAACAACAACAACCACCACCTGCAAGCTTATGCGAGGGGGAATATATACAATCGGTTTCACAAAATATCTGAACCGCTGAGTCACTTGATAAATTAAATACACTCATTAACTTTACAAAATAGCAGATAAGGAAGTTATCGCTGCCCTAAATGTAAAGTAAATAGTCTTTAATTCTATCAGAAATCTTCTTGACCTTTGGAGGCCACTGAGTCGGTTGAGCGTTTTTGCATTAATGCTGAATGATGTGTCTTTATGCTTTGTCATGCTGTAGCTTTCTCGGCCCTGTTACCTGTAGCTGCCAGTGTTGCTTCTAGTGGCCGAATCTTCCTGCTGAGTTGGCTCATTCCACTCTTCTCCAGTCATAGTGTATGCATCACATTTTCTGAACATGATGACTTGTGCTTTTTTATGAAAAAACTGTGATGAAAGCCTCTTGTTTACAGCAACAACTATATCATACTGGTCCACCACTCCTATTTAGGCAATTGATGTCTCAAAATTGCATATAAGATTTCATCTGCCTCTGTGTATTTGTAGAAGTTTGGAGACACTTCAAACAAATGTCTGATCTCATTCATAATAAAAAATAAGTTCTCTACTCTGTCATAGAGACTTTGCCCAGATGCTGGCCCTGTTACCTCTGAAGTACTTGATCCTTGAGTGATCTGATTGGTGGCAAATGTGTTCACCCTTTTTGCATAATTCTCATGTGATAGTAGTCTCCTTGCACTGTTCAGCAAGCCAAGAAGACCTCTGCCCTGTAATACTGCAACTTATCCATGAATCTGTTGACTTCTGTTTGCATATCCTGGCTTCTTCTATCCAATGTTTGTACCAAGCTTTTCAATGTGAGGACCCTCTTTATCAGCTGGATGGTTTCAGTTCTGTTGGAGATTCCTATTGCTGCCAGCTGAGGACCTGTGCAGTTATTAAGCACATTGGTCATTCTGTTGGCTATCTCAGGCATACTGCCTAGAGATGCCCTTATTCTATGGACTTCCTTTTGTGCTTTGCCTATGAGCTCCATTTGCTCATGGATAGTCTCAATATACTACCACTGATCTGTTATTGATTGGCTAATGTGGGTCCACAAAACTGTCTTGACCTCAGCCACTACTTTGTCAAGGGTGAGCTCTTTCTCCAGCTCCTTTATCTTCTCTTTGAGAGCTTTTATTTCTCTCCCTTTTTCAACTACATTCTGCTTAGATTTGTCATATTTTTCATTTAGCTTAGCTAAATTCTCCTTGGCTCCATTTAGCTCTGACATCTGGGCTTCTAGGACCTTGATTTCACTCATCAACTTCTGCATGTCAAGGCTCGGAGCCTACTCTGAGGTTGGTGCTAGTGCTGATGTTGATAGAGCTTTCTGCCCTGTGGGAGGAGCAGTAGTCTGTGGGGGCTCCTCAAGGTTTATGATCTTTGGAGGGGGCTGAGAAGTTTGACCTCCTTCTCTCTGCTCTAGGGCTACCTGTAGTGTAGCCTCTGTCTCCTCCAGCTTCCCTTCTGTTTGCACTAGCTGCTTGTGCAGTGCTACCAAAAATGTTGCTACATCCTGGTCCTGTCTTTGCTGGGCAACCTCTTCTGTTTGAGGGTGAATGGTTTCTGGGATTTTCATCTTCTTTCTTAGAGCTGCAAGGTCTACATCTCTTATTTTCAGCAGCGTTTGTATATCTTTTTGATCTTTTGGGTCATGCCCAAGCTCTGTGATTATATCCTCCAAAGACCTGATCCTGTTGTCTTTGGCCTAAGAGGATGCCTTCTCCAACTCAAGTTGGGCAGCTGTGTTGTTCAGGCTGTTTTCCAACCTATTTGCCAATAATGTTTTATCTGCCAGTTTTGAATAGACCATCTCACCCGTTTGCTTGTGAAGTTCTATTTGGTCCATAGGGTGGATGTCCTTGGCAAGAACCTCAAGGTTGGTTCTTATATAGTCTGCAGCTGACTGTGGCTACAGCATGGTTGGCATGAAATGACTCATGGTCATTTTCCCTTTTGTTATGTCATAGGCTGACATAAGCCTCTGTTGATTGGTAGGGGCCATCTTAAGCAACTGGTTGTAGATCTGGAGCCTGAGTGGCTCATTTCTCCTTTTAATGTCAATGAATTGTTGCTTGATGCCTGTCTCAGCTCTCCTTTGCTGACTTGAGGAGCTGACCTCTCCTCCAAGGGTTCTTTCTTGTTCCTGCTGAAAGGAATTGGCAGATGCCTCCATGCTTGGTGGGCCCATGCCCAATGATTGCCCAATAGGCATTTCTTCTTCGGAGAGGGGATTCAATCTCTGCCTTTTCTCCCCTTGATTTGTGGATGTGGTGAGGGGAGTCTCCTGCTCTCTATCCCTCTTCTTTCCCTTTTCTTCTTTTTGTGGAGTTTGCAGCACTGAGGCCTCCATTGCCTTTTCTTGCCTAGGAGGCACATTCTCTTGAGCCTGTTGCTCAGTGGATATTGGGGCTTCAGCTGTTTGTTCTTGCTGTATTGGCTGCCCCTCTTTTTTCCCCTTTTCTTTCTGTTCTACCTGCTTTTCTACTTGCTGTTCTGCTATAGGAGGTGGCTGTTCCTACTCCATCTGCTTCCCTTTACCCTTGCTTGTTTCCTGTTGAACAGTTCCGACTGCTTGCTGCTGGGCTGTAGAAGATGAGGCAGCTGCTCCAAGTTGCTTTTGGTAGGAAGAGGAAACCTGCCCACAAGTTTCCAAGTTAGCCTCTTTCTCAATATTCTTTACTTCTCTTTGTAGCATTTGCTCTCTACCCACTGGCTCTTCTAGAGTGCCCTCTTTCCAGCTTAATAAATTGGCATATTTCTCAATATGAGGCAGTCTCACGTGAGCATAGCCACCCAATTTGTATTTTACCCTCCTGAGGGAAATGAAATGACTAGGGTCATAAGGTACCCATTTGAAACTGGTTTGCAATTTGAGGGTCTCTAGGATTAAATCTGCTTGCTTCCATCCTTCCTCCCTTTTGTTGTATTGAAATGGGCCTAGCTGGTTCCTTACTTTTAGTTGCACCTTCTTGTTTTTACTTTGGAAATGGACAAAGTCGGCATTTCCAAACTGCCTAAAATACTCTAGGGCAAAAAGTCTCATAGGGACATATCTTGGCAGCCTGTAAGGGTTCAACTCATAGCCATATATTCTGATTATTGTATGGTGTTGGTAAAAGTAAAAATCACCAATGCTGTAGACCTTTGAGAGGTGAAGAATCCTTTGCATCTCATCTGTCAATCTGGGAGGAGGGACACCCAATAACAAGGTCATACCTGGATGGATAAAAAGGTCTATGAATTCACAGTAGGTGTAAGGTGAATAGGATACATCATGAAAGACTGAATACCAAAACACTACAGACCTTAGGTTTCCCTGGGCATTTAGCTTCTTGAGAGGAACAGGGAAAGCATCAGGCTGATAAAACAAGAACAAGTGATAGATGTACCTAGTATATTTAAACACCTTTTCCCTTTCTAGATTCATGAATTGTTCATGAATATTATTGGCAATATATGTAGAAAAATCATAGTGCACAGCAGGAGGCATTCCAGGGGAGAATATGGACAGCATGGCCATAATGGTTGACGGGTTGACGAGGTACGAGGGCAATATGGAATGCACGGACGAATAAAATATGATTATTCTCTGAAATGCGTGCCCGACGGAACTTTATAAAAAGTGGGTTTTTATGGTTTTTTGCAAGGTTTATTTACAAAGCGGGTTTTGGTTATTAATCCGAGCAAATCCCGGATTAATCCCAAGATTAATTTTTTCGACGCTCTTTGGGTCGCGCTCAATGTTTTAGCTTTTGAAAACGTTCAAAACCATACATAGAGCTATAATGCTCGGGGAAGGGGATATATAGATTTTTTGGGTTTTTTGCCAAATTTACATAGTAATAGGGGGAATAGGGGGTATAAGGAGTTAAATAGTAATAGGTTAGTAGTTAATATGAGTGAAAAAGGGGTGGATGAGGGGGGTAAAATACTAAGCTGTTTATATGAAATCAACTTAGTTTTTTAGGAAGTAGATCAAAATGAAAAGAATTTTTACACAAGAAATGTGGCTCTTAAAGAAACAATAACCAACAAAAGACTTTGACTTCTTTCATGAACATAGGTGGCATAGGGATGTTAGCCATGAATGTGAGGGGGGGTAATCTGGAAGTTAGACATGCTTCATTAAATTGCTGTAAGACTACTGAAAATAGGAACTCTGCACTGGCACCATGTTTTTACCTTTGCTTTAGGCCAGTCAAATGCCATAAACCATCCTTTCTGCAACCCCATCTACCTACCCACTCTATTGCCTAGCATTTTTTGTTACTCCAAGGAGGGTGCACTTAGACTTGCAAACCCTTCTGTGCCTTTTCTTTTCCTTTGGATTTTTCTTTTGATTTTCTATCTAAAACTACCCTTATTGCTTCCAAGGCCCCAGATTAAGCTGTTGGGAACCTTCATTCTCTACCTATCTACTTTACCTACCAAGATTGAGCTGTTTGGACAGATTTCTTTATCTAATCTACAACAAAAATTGAAACATGGCATGACCCAGCTTAGGCTGTTGGATCACCCATTCAGAAGTAGGACAGCACCAACCAAATGTAAGTATATTTCTTCCACAAGAATATGAGATCTTTGTATCAACCAAGTAGATCATATTGGTACTTCCACTGCCAATCATGAAAAATGAAACCTATTGGTATAGGTAGCTAACAGTGGCTCCACTTGGGGATGGTTTTTCTTTTTGAAAGACCAAGAACAACAGGTCAGAATGCCCTGGCCCTTGACTTCTTCTACCAAAACTTGAAAAACTTTCTCTTTGTACTTCAAAACTGGAGGTTGTCACCTCTGTGGAACTTCTGGAATATAAAGCCTTTTTTCTGCTTATTTACAGCAAATTTTTAAACTGAACTATCTGTATGCTGAAAGAAAATATATACAACTGATTATGTACAGGAGAAAAGACCCTGCTGTATACATGGAAAGTAGTTAAAATAGTGCTTCAACATCCTACCATTCACAGGACCTTCATTTAAGTGAGTTTCATCCAGATTTTTTAGGAAGTGTTGTTTCCTGGCACTGTTTGGATAATAAATGGTCCTCTCCAAAGAGAATCAAATTTTCCATGTTTTCCTTTATCTTCCCTTCTTGAATCCCACTTGAGGACTTTGTCACCTATGCTGAAATCTTCAGCCTTAGTCCTTCTATCAAAAGCTTTCTTTAACTTTCCTTGGAGAACTTGTACTATGTTATAAAATTGGTCTCTAGTTTGCTGCAAACATATTATTTGATTGATCCTTCTTTGCATGTCATTGGGCTCGGCTTGACTTTCTTGAAGTAGTTTCATAACAGGAACCTGATCCAAGTGGATATTGGTGGCCACCCGCTAATTCGACTTGGATCCCCTCTAAGTGCTTCGTGCAGTTTTTTTTCAGTTTCCTTAATTATAGCACAATTTACTATTTTTAGCAGTTTTTCGGGTCCTAAACTTCCGGAGCCATTTTGAGGCCCTAAACGACGTTTTTTGGGAAATCTACCGCCAGCGAATTTTTGTGACTAAAAATCGTCTTTTCCGTCGTAGTCCTCGGAGAGATCTTTCCAACGGGCTATCATGCGCGTCAAACGGAGATAAGACGACCAATTCGCGACCCCGGGAAGTTGATGTACCAACTTACCCAAAAACGGGGCCCACAATTTGGCGTTTCATCTTCCAGGGTTAGGTTTTGGAATGTGAAGGGTTTTTCCATTGTTTCTCAACAATAAATAGGCCTTCGAGCCTCATTGTAACACAGTTCAGAGGCATGTAGCCACACATCTCTTCTCAGGGATAAGCTACCATCGCCCTAGCTGGTTTATTCCTATTTCCGGTTGTAAGCATATTTCAGTATTTTCCATTAATGAAATGAAGTATTATTTCCGCTGCATCTTTGTGTATATGGTTATCTCTATATTTTATTGCGTTCCTGTTTAAATCTGGATCAAAGATGATCCTATCAATTTCATATATCATTCAAATATCTCAGATAAGGAACAACATCTTATGCATGTAAAATAAGTCAGGATCCTTATTCCACCCCAAGGAAATAAAGTTTAATAAATGCTAAAGGATTTTGAAAATAAAATAAAGGATGAAGAAGAGAAAGGCTTCATGTAGAATGGTGAAGTAAGCAACTTCGTCAAGGTATTGAATAGGGCTGTAATTTTAGACAAGTACATTAAGTATTTTGTTCTTCCCCTATATGATGAATAGAAAAATAAACTTCTAATTACTACAACTAGTGATTTAACTTCAGAGTGTCAATATCACCTTAATATGGCTTGATGTTGATCGTTACACTTCGATTTTGAATAGGGATTTTGAATGGTTCATGGAAATTAAACTAGGTTGATCCTTTTTTAGTTCTTCCTCATACTCTCTCTCTCTCTTGTTCTTCTCCATCTCCTGATTTTCCCTCTGATCTAACCTCCACATTAGAACCTCTATCTTCTCTGAATAGCTTAATCTTGTTGGTTAGGGCTACCATGAGGAAGCTCACATTATGTTTTATATTTATGACTTGTGCTTCCAGTTGCATAAACCTCTCCTTCACGGGATCTTCAGGGTTATTGATATATTGATCAATCATGTCTAGGGTTCTATGACTTTCATCTTAGCCTATCTAGATCCCCTACAAATCCCCATAATATCCACAAAGAAACCTACTCTGATACCATTATGATCCATAAAATGTTGTGGATATTCTATTGGATAGTTTGTCATAATAGATCTAATAATTTTATACTAAAAATCTAAAATCTACACTATTAGGGTTAATTTATCCTTAGATTTATGGATATGATAATTAAAGTTTATTGTATATGCATGCAAATTATATCTATGTAGAAAATAAAGAACAAATAGAAAAATCACTCACAAACCACAACAACACAAGACATGACCTAAGAAACCCTTTTAAGAGAAAACCTAGCTAGAAGGTGAGGTTGCTCTACTATCTCTTTGTCTTAATAGAAATGGATGCAAGTATAAAGAAGTGACTTTTATGGCTTATGGGCTACTACAATGCATAAGCCCTCTCCATATTCCCTCTCCCTATCCACTCTTAGCTACTCTACTAATCTTTGGAACAAAATGCACTTGAATAGAATGGAGCCCCTTTTCCTTATAGTGGCCCTGTTATAATACAACCCTGATAGACTACTAGTAGTTCTGTTTGGAGCTTTTAACTATTAACTAGAGTTACAATATTAACTCTTATATAGTCTTATTCATCACAATCACATGATTAGTCCATTTTCCATGAATAATGGGGATTGACGTGACACCCTCTTGAATTATGGTGGTTAAAACAATAAGGTCAACTTCCTAGTGGCATAAATTTTGCATACAAACTATGATTGAAGCAATTCTTGCATTGTTCAAAAGATATATGTGTGTAGAATAACATTTGGGGGCTCTTTGGTTAAGTGACAAAGTTTTTCCCCCTTAAAAAATTTGTTTGGTGCCTCAAACTGCTTCTAGAAAGAATCAAGCCTCAATTTGCCCAACTAGGGCCCATTAATAAGAATAATCCTATGAGCTTATTCCTCCACTATTATCACTCTGAAAGTATCAAGACAAACACTATAATAATCTAGTCCATATCAAATAGAAAATACATAGGGTTGAAAAGATATATGAAAAATGAATTGTAAGAATAACTACTTGTGCCTTAATATTTAACCCTTTCAATTACACTTTTTAAATATAATACATTTTTAACCAAAAAAATTACACACGCTGATTTGATTTCTTAATAAATTTAAATTAGATGCTAATTATTATTATGAAATTACAAAAAAAACATATGTAAAGCATCTCTAAAATAATAATAATTACAAAAAAAACAGATGTAAAGCATCTCTAAGGTTAATAAATATTTAGATTTGATGATGTTGCCCACTTCAAATTATGCGCCTAATTTAAATATAATCTTAGCAAAATAAGTTTTATACATTCTTTACTTCAATTTATATACAAATTTATTTTTTTAATGACTTTAATTTATTTACTATAATTATAAGATTGCACAACATACTTCCTTTTAACAATAATTTTCTCATAGTGAGTTCTATAATGAGTTGTTGAGCATGTCCCACTTTAATAAATATTTCTGTTTGATGTGTTGCCCATGTTTAATTGGAATATAATATATTTTAACCATGGAACAACTTCACACACCAATTTGATTTTTTTTAAACTTTAAACTAGATTAAGATGATAAGTAAACATACTTTCTCTCGTTTGTTTTCTATTTTCCTTTTAACAATAACATTTCTTAGAGCAATAAATGTTTCTATTTGATGAGTTTGCCCCCACCTCTAGTTATGCCTATAGTTATAAGGTCCAATCAATATAATATATTTTAACTATGGAACAAATTCACACACCAATTTGATTTTTTTTTTACTTTAAACTACATGATGATGATAATTAAAGATACTTTCTCTTCTTTGCTTTCTATTTTCCTTTTAACAATAACATTTCTTAGAGCAATTAATGTTTTCGATTTGATGAGTTTGCCCCACCTCTAGTTATGGGAAGGGAGTTGTCTATAATGCGATTTTTTGGAGATTTTGGTGACGGAATCCGACGGAAGAAATGAGGATAAATCTTGATTTTTAGCAGTTAAAATGGTTTTTTAACTGCATATTTGGATTCAGCGCCCTGAAAAACCCCTGGGAGCCATTGATTGTGCAGAAACTAGCTATCAAACTTGGGATTCCAATGAATTGCTACCGGATTTTGACCGGAAAAATCCGCCGAAAAAGCTTTCAAAAAGTCGCGTTATAAACTACTGGTATGGGAAGGGCCAATCAATATGGTGCACTTAGTTTTTGATCTTTTAAATAAAAACCTTGAGCCCTGGGGCTCCATAGAACATTCCACCGTATTGTCATTTTCACGTGACAGTCAATCACGTGCATTCAGATATTTGTAGTTTTAGTCATAAAGATGAAAGCGAAACAGTTTTAAAGGCGTCCCAGTGGATTCTATAGCAGGGATGCCACTGCATGATTGAATGCGAGACGAGTCAAAGTTGAAGCAGGAACACATCCACTGAATACATAAAATAATACCAGTGGCGAATGGTCGAATATTATTGTGCAACGAAATCCCATTATGGGATATGGTACGACAGCAAAACGGCCTGAATAGCGACGTTGGTATCTGTAAATTATGTTTGATAAAGCAGAAGCTGCATCAACTATCATGTCTTCCACAGACCTGACAATAACAGTTCGCTTTCCTTTTCCCTTTTTTTTATTGATTTCAGCCTCTTGCTTCTCACCTTCTCAAAAGCCTGCTGATCGCTCAACTCAGACAGGCGGACACCATAGACTCACAGGTCATCACGTGCACAAAAATCATTGCTGTAATTCTGGGCTGCAGATTGAATATATAATTTGAATGAGCGATATGTTTATTTATTTTGTCTTGTGCTAATCATAGCTACTTTTATGCACTTGGTTTCTAAAATTTTGTGTTTGGTTCATCATATGTCACCCTAAATCTGACTTTATCACCGCAAAATCAGATTATATATTTTTCTTCTACTATTCTTAGAAAGAAGAGCCACTTTACCTCATTAGACCATTTTTTTTATTTGGTACGCAATGATTGAAATGATAACTTCTGTAATTACATAAACAAAACATTTGACCGGTAACCCATTGTTTCATACATCAGTGGTTGATAACAGCTAGGGTCAGCTGGCTAATTTCTGAAGTTTATTATAAAAATACACAACATTTGAGAAGTCCTCTGAAGTCCTCCATTGATTCATGTATCTGGGGTTGATGACAGCTACCATTGGCCTGGTAATTTGTGAAGTACAATTTCATTATTGGCAGGTTACTCATTGAATTTTACAATCATTTTGTTCATCGATGAGAATACATATTGAAATATCATTTAATTGCACTGCATTGATGAACCTTGATAATGTATTCACCAATTTGACCATATCTCTGGGTAAACAGATCATGTCAGATTAGAAAACTGTGTCGGATCATCATTTCCCACCAACATGATGTGACGATGAGAAAAAAGGAAAATTTCCAGCTATCATAAAGATATGGATTAAGCGGTATTCATAAATTCCATATTAGTCATAAATTTGGAAAATTATAGCTAAGATAAGGGTGTGCATATTAAAATAATGTTTTGGGGATTTTCATGGGTTAAATTCATGGTTACATTTAAGAATGTAATTTAAACCAGTGTTAAGTAGTAGTTAGTATTTATTATTTAGTTTAAATATAGTTAAATTAAAGTAAAAATATTAAATTTAAGTTGTGTTCGTGTTTAGAATCCAGTTAAATTAGAAGGTTTTATTGATGGGTAAATTGAGGTATTTTGTTTATTGTGCCAAGAGGCACTTTAGGAGGTTTTATTGATGGGTAAATTGAGGTATTTTGTTAATTGTGCCAAGAGGCACTTTACAACTCAGTATGGGGTAGATCTCATGTAAACATATAAACTTAAACTAAACATAAACATTTAATGTTTAACATTTAACATTTTTAATCTAATATCAGCCCCATTTAGAAATCAATTTAATTATTATTATGTATAAACACAATATAAATTTAAAATATAAAGAGGCTTATGAACACTCAAAAAATAGGTATCGTAAATAAATAAAAATATAAATAGATTTGAGGTATGTTATGGTCAATAAAACTTCTTTTAGGTATGGTAAATAAATAAAACCCCTTTTTATATTTACTTACTCAAAAAAGAGGTTTTATCTAGGTAAGTTATGGGCCAAATACCATTTTAATACCATGGGCTAAATACCATGGGCCAAATACCATATTTATAAAAAAGGTATGGTAAATTAATAAAAATATAAATAAACCAGAAGTATGGTAAATAAATAAAACATTTTTTTATTTTTACTCCATAATTCACTTATATTTACAATGCTAAAAAAATAGGTTTTATTTAGGTGAAGCCTCTCTGCCAAATACCATAAGCCAAATTATTATTAATACCATGCAAAAAAGTTTATTAACCCTAATATTAATATTAATAAAAATAAAAATGGTACATGGTATTGACCCATAGTGTTGAGAACCAATGGTATTGACCCATGGTATTCAAGTGAAATGTAGCATATTTAAAGGGGGAAATTAAACCAGCATAGATCCATCTTTACTTTAGATCTCCTACCCGCCCAAAGGGATCAAATATCTTGATAT
The DNA here is from genome assembly GCA_000404065.3 of Pinus taeda. Taxonomy (NCBI): domain Eukaryota; kingdom Viridiplantae; phylum Streptophyta; class Pinopsida; order Pinales; family Pinaceae; genus Pinus; species Pinus taeda. The sequence continues at coordinate 95,749 of APFE031220499.1, forward strand.
GCCAACTAGCATTGAGTGAAAAAAGATTTGATCCCTCAGATCCAAAGTAAAGATGGATGTATGTTGGCTGTAATTCTTCATTGTAGCTGTGGGGCTCCAGAATCCAACCCTACCTAAGGACAATGATCATGTCTTATTGTATCATAGTAATAATTTTTTTGTTAAAAAGGTTGTCTAAAAGGTTTTATATTTTTTGTGTAAAGTATAGATAAATATATTTTAAAGGGTAGTTGTTCTTGTTAGATATTTCATTCTGTAATAATCAGAAAATATCTATGTAATATAAAACAGTGATTTTTATTTTGAAAATAATTCTATAATAATTCTTTTTAAGTGTCTTATGAAATAAAAAATTATGGTTGTAATCAATTTTCAGTTAATTATTAATGAGTTTATTCCATTGTATTTGTTTATGAATAAAATTATTTAATTCACTAATAAACTTTTGAACCACTTAACTAACAATATTTATTAATTTTAAACTTATTAATGATTAATATTTATTATAAATGGGTGGTATGAGGGGGGGGATTCTTTTGGGTTAAGAGAGGGATGTGTTTGAAATTGTTATCATTGGAGTCCCCCTCATCATTATTCAACATCTCCTCAAGGGCTCTTCTCCTAAAAACAACTATCTTAACCTCATTCTAAGCAAGATCTCTAGTCTTATAGACTCTTTTTCTTATAAGTCTTATTTACACATTTTACAATGTTATAATACAACAATGAATGTAAAAGAAAATCAAGCATGCCTCCTTAAGCATGGAAATTGGTGATTAAAAGGGTTTTAGGCATGAAAATTATTCCATGAAGTTATATCTATGTGAATTCTTCTATCCCCTCAATAGGAAGCTAGATAATGGTGTGCAACAAGGAAACAATATTAAGTTGACCCCGTGGCTACAATTATTGTCCAATCTCACCATGATGAGGGACTTCATATCAATTGGTGTCATGTAATAGTCATCAAGGTAGAGCTATCTAGTAGTAAGTGTGATCAACATGCACCCTCCCTCTCCATGCATGTGGATCCATCTATGGATGGCTTGTTGTCTGATTGAAATTTAATCCTCGATCTAGCTTCTAGGAGAGTCACAAGGATGTGTAATTTAATGCAATTAAAGGTTGATTCAAACTCTAGAGCATGGTAAATTATTGCCTTCAAGATTTTAATCATGAACAGACTTCTCTTGGAGCAATTCCAAGAGAATTGCCTTAGTTTTTGGCTATTGGAGTGAGGTCATCTTCTAGGTGGGTGGTGGATTCAATTTACCTTTTCTTTTCATAGGGGTGAAGGGAATCAAATCGACCCCTCTTCGTCTTCTATGGGTAGGGAGAAACTTCTTATTTATATCTAGGTATTATCTATCATCTTTGACTCTAGTTTTATTGGTTCGCTTGGAATCTCAAAAGGAACGTCACCATCTTAGAGGCTACATAGTGACAGATTGTTTTAATGCATTTCAACTCGCATCTACAATGACTCTCTCACTAGTGGTATGGTCTTCCCTAGTTCCTAATAAATTTGCAATATTTTCTTTAAAGTAAAGCGTGACCTTGAAGCTAGAAATTTGGTCAATAGTGAAGCACCAAGCTCTTAATTATCCTTTTATGCACCAAAATAAACCCTCTCTCTAGATTATTTGGTTATCCTCAATTGAATCAATGTGCCTTTTGGCTTTGTTTGATGACCTAGTAAGTATATTGTTTAATGCCTTCCTTAGAGAGCTTTGCAATATTATTTTTCCTTGACTCCTCTTGTGTAGCACTCCTTCCTTTGTGCTCTCCAATTTTCAAGTTTCCCCTCCTCTCTGCTTCTTATTTCATCCCCTCTCCTTCTTCCTCCTGCATCTCGTGCTTCTCAACTTGGTGCTCCCTCTTCTACTCATCTAGAATCATGGATTGTTTTTGGCTCTAGCCGTGCAGCCTTAGGAGGAACCTATGTCTGTGGTTCTTGTTCTCACCCTTAGATTGACCATCATGCAAAGAATAATGACCTCTAAAAGCATCTTATACAACATCGTAATTCAATCCTCTTTCTCATGGATGATTAACTCGCTAGAAGATGAAAATGATACAATGCATCATCAAATTGCTGAACTCCAAGCCCAATAGAATGAAGAAGATTAATGCAGCTCTGGTAGTGGAAATTTTGGATCCCCATCAAACAAGATTTTGAGAGATCCTCTAGCTTGAGGAATGGTAGCTTTCTACATAGTTTTTTTTCACATGGGGGGTAATTTTATTGGATTTATAGTTGTAATCCAGTTAGATTGTATGTTCACAACAGGTTTTTAGAAGAAGGTCGCAGGTGTTTCCCCATGCTTTCTCTTGCAAAATATATATCAATTGACAAAGTATAATATCCTCTTGAGTTTTTTTTTTGAACTAAGATTTAATACCAAACTATTCACTTTTGTAAAAAAAATAATAATATTTATTATTAAAGTAATTTAAATATTATAAATAATTAAAATTACATTTTAATAATTATGTTAATAATATTTCCTTTTGTTATTATTAGTCCATGGGAAATTAGCATTGAGCAGTGCAATTTATAATGATTAACTTCTAAAAATAAATATTTACTTTTCAATATTATTTTAAAAAATAATTTTCAAGCATTTGATGAAACTTAAAAATTAATTCCCTACTAAGGGAAAAAGAGTTGCATAAATTTTGGTGGGTAGTAACTACTTAAAAGTCTTTCAAATTTATATTTACACTGAAGGTGTCCCTTTTTGCAATTGGTCACGCTAGGCATTGTCTACCTTTCTCATCTCCATTTTACATTTGTTCGTCTCTTGTTTTGACATGGGTCAACTTCAACTTAAGAAAAAAAGTAATTAGACATCTTATTGTAAAGTGGACCATTGTGCTAAATAAATTTTGCTTATATATAAATGAATTTTATAAATAATAATGAGGAACTTATCATGAATGAACCTAGTAGAATTGGAATAATCTCAAATCTCTAGGACATTGGTGGGTGGGGAGCCAAGTGACACGAAACTAATTTTTTATATCTATTAAAAGTAATGGACCATTTTGCTAAACAATTTTTTCTTATATATAAATGAATGTTATAAATAATAATGAGGAACTCATTACAATTGGAATAATCTCAAATCCCCAGGAAATTGGTGGGTGGGGAGCCACGTGGCACGAAAACAAAATCAGATCCTCATCCACCTTAAGATGAAATAAAAAAACCATCGACAATTAAATTAAATTACATGATAAGAAATTTAACAAAATTTTCATTAATTTTAAAAATTAAAAATTTAACTATTTAGATAAGCATATATATTTTGGAATGGTTTTCAGAATTTTAATTTAGTTATAAAAAATTATTACTTGGGTGGTAAGGATTTAACCTCGACGAAATATTCTAGAATTTTCATAGTACTACACAAATCAATGATTGAGATTTATCTCCAAGGTAGTTATGCCTTTTTTATCCTTTTAGTTAAATTATTAATTAAAAAACTTTATATGAACAAGTGCCATATGAAATGAGTTATGTATTTTTGGCATCTAGTATTGATATGCCATCATGATAGTATAACAAAGCCTATTTACAAATCAAGAATCTCCACAATAAAGTAGGGATAATTATAATTAATTAATTTTTAATATCTAAACTAATTAACTAATTTATTTTTTAAATATGGCTTAAATTAGATATTAAATTGGATATATGCGATTATTTAGTTATATATTGAACCTTTGAATTGAACTATAACATTTTACCAAAGGAAACATTATTCTTGATTGTTTGTTCATAATATATATTTAAATTTCTCTCCTTTATATTTATACTTTGTTAATATGAAATTAAGATTTATAAGTTCTCCATTCCACATACAAAACAAATATATGTTAAAGAAACAATTCAATAATGTGAAATTTTCCAAACTATAAATGCATATCATATACATAGTAAGTACTCCTTCAAATCAAAATTCTTCAGATAGCAACCACACAAAATGTCTTTAACTAATTATGATAAAGTCACACCTTAAATCGTGTTCAACCTAAGATGTTATTGGGAATATCTTTTTGTTTAGGAATGACCATCTTTGAAATAAAGACTTCTTAACTACGATTAACTTACATGGTCACTAGTTATTGTGGGACCCATACAAGCTGTGCAAAGGAAACTGTAATTACTTCCGCGAAGATGAGAAGGAATAAATAAAATTTTAAGGTCTACAAGGCTAAAGATAGCCTATGAGACTTCTTTTAGAGTGGAAATTTTGAAAAAATATGCACCTCAAGATATTTAATCCTCTTCAAAATGGATCTATATTGGTTCTATATATGCATATAACATGTGTAACTTTTCATTTTTAAAATTGTATTTTTGAATGCATAAATGGATGTAATGCCTTGAAATTTTACTTGGACACTTGGATTGTGTAAACTAAACCACATAAATTTGCAATACCAACAAATATTTTCAAGTTAATAAAAAAAAATCCCCACAAAATTTGCACTTAATTAGATTAAGAACTTGGTAGGTTAACTAGTTCACTAGTTTTTGAATTTCTGGTTTTTAGAGTAGTAACTTTCTGTTATTTTTTAAAACGTGTTAACTAAGTATTTTGGAATGATTTCACTTGGAACGGATGCCTAGGAAATCCTACTTAATAAAAATATAATTCCCATCTCATTTTCATTTGATTTACTTGGGAATTCAACAAGCCATCTCACTCCTGTAGTGAAATAGGGCCTCTTGTATCACTCTTGTAGCACATGTAAAATTGACCAAATTTTCTCCAAAAGCTTGGTTTTTGTCTATTAGGCTTGAATCATGACCCCTAGGCTCTAAATCCATGATTGAGTAATACCAAAATACCTCTTAAGCCTTTCCCCTTCTCCATTGCAATTCAACTCTACAGTTATGGTTAGTGGATTGATTCATGATGTGAAGAGCATAATGATGATTTTCATGATTGCTTTATGAAGCCCCTTATGAAATTTGTTGAAAAAATATATCTTGAATGAAGTGATTGAAGAATGATTTCATTTTGTTTCATAGATCTTAAGATATGGTTTCCATTTCCAACATTATTATTTCTTTTGCATAGACTAGGCTTCCTTTTGATGTACCATTTACATTTTGCAAATAGGTTAATGTTTGCATTTATGAAAATAGAATTAACATGTACATTCATGAAAAGTAGAATATCCTTTCCTTTATGAAAAAATAACTATGATTTCCTCTCTGTAAAAGTAATTAGTTTTCCTTTCTGCAAATAGAGTAACATTCCCATTTTTTGCAATTAGATTAGGCTTGGATTTCATGGCATTCACTTCATTGCATCAGATCAATGAAAGGAGGACACATTGCATGTTGCACATATAGTTCCAACACCTCTCAAGGTTGTACAAAACTTGAGTTGATAATTTAAGTTGGTATCCATGGGAGTTGCAACATTCTTGTTGCAATATTGGGGCTCATCAACTGTCTACACAAGTACATCTAGGATGAGATGGAGTTCCTTAACATCTCCTTGCTTGATTCCACCTATTGATTGAAGAATGATTTCATTTTGTTTCATACATCTTAAGCTATGGTTTCCATTTCCAACATTATTATTTCTATTGCATAGACTAGGCTTCCTTTTGATGTACCATAAATAGGTTAATGTATGCATTTATGAAAATATAATTAACATGTACATTCATGAAAAGTAGAATATCCTTTCCTTTATGAAAAAGTAACTATGATTTGCTCTCTGTAAAAGTTATTAGTTTTCCTTTCTACAAATAGAGTAACATTCCCATTTTTGCAATTAGTTTAGGCTTGGATTTCATGGCATTCACTTCATTGCATTAGATCAATGAAAGTGATGTACCTGCACTCTGACCAATGAGTTATGCTTCAAATTTCAGACTCCAGTTTTATACAAAACAATCCTTTTAACCTGAGACTGCCGGTTATCAAACAGAACCTCTGTTTTTAACTCATATACTCAAAAATGTGATTGAATATCATTCAATTTAAAACTGTCTTCCTTTTCTGATATGAAACACAACCTCCCATCTTGAGCACCTTTTTTCTTATTCTCCCAACGCCAATGCAGCAGCTAATTTAAACCTCATTACTGATGGCTAAATCAATGGAACGCGATGATCTTCTCGTCCTCCATCACAATTGAAATGATTTGATTTTATGAAATGGTTGACGCTTCCTATAATTAATATCGGACATCACAGAAGATAGCCAAACGTAGAAATAATCAACACTCATATTAATAGGTCCATTTCATTTACGATGATACTTGGAAACATGTTAGAAAAGTTTCATTGCTGCTTTCATCATACTCATGATTAGGTATGGTACTTATTACTAATTTTCTGTAGCTCACGAAATCAATCATATTCAATCTGAGACAGCAGAGAACTTGCTCCGGCAATTCTTCTGGTTTGTTTCCCTGAATTGTCAGACCAAAGTCCAAGATGCAGGATTTCAATCAATCCCAAAAAGTTTCTAGCCCCTTTCTAGAAATGTAACTGAAACGATGCACATCACCTCACAGACCTTAAAACACGCACCAAAACAAAGAAACAACATACACAATACCTCTGTTTCTAATAATTATTGGACAACGCCAGTTCTCAATTTTACATCGCCATCTGAGTAAAACGAATAGCAAACGAATACTAAAAACCAGAACAATGTTGGTTCAACACCCGCCTCTCGCATCTGAATATCACAACTAAAACAAACAGCAAACGAAATAGCAACACATCTGTGGATTTATTCATTAACAACGAAAATCCTAAATGTTACACAACTGTCTCATCTCTAAAACTAACTCAAAAACAAAACGCTGGTTTCTTTTTTATACTGCCTCCGGCCTCTAGCCTTTCTGTATGTCATCATAACAAACCAAAAAATCGCACCATCGAACCCGGATTGGAGTTAAACTGCCCTCACTCTGTCGAATCTTCCTTTGTTTCATCGCCCAATCAGATTGTGGATCACTGGTTTTTAGTGACAGCGCATTTCAATTTGGAATCTGATTGTTTCAAAAAATGGTGCCGGTTTCTTTGCATTCCCATTGACCGCCAATTCCTTTCAGTGAATTCGCCTAAACCATATCTTAGTTAGGTTTAATGCAAGTTCGGTGATTGACCGATATTTCGGTCCAACGCAGCTGAATGAGTCACAATCGACGGTCAGAACATGTATATCATATGTTTGTAACAATTTGCCAGATTTCAGGCGCTCTTGAGAAATCGGCGTTGATCCTGATCCGCTCCAAGCGATCTTCAGTTGACATTTATCTCCACCAGAATCGCCCTTCTTTAGCTGCTGTTATAACAATAATTACCCTAACAATAGATAAGGTAACCTTCATAAATTTATTCCAACAGACATATCACGATACGCCTAACAAATCAATACTAAATACAGAGATTAAATCTATTCAACAACAAACTAACTGAACTCAACTCTCAGCAAATAAAATACGATTTTGTTTTCAAGCCACAACATGTGGGCAATTTCCCACATTGCTGGCCTGTCCGATGCTCCTGCATCAGACTCCCGGGGAAGAAAATTGATCTTGTAGTTGTTTGGAGTTGATCCCCATTCTCTGTAGCTCCGCTGACATCCTCTACTGGTTCCTCTTTCCACTTGGTCAAATACTGATAATGAGCCTGACTCCTGGTTCGCTTTAGCGCTTTCTTTTTCCTTTTTCCTGCTTTGGTCTTTCGTCTGTTATGGCGTCTCTTTGTGGTTCTTCTTCTGGCTTTTAGTATAGGTACCTTTCAGCAATACATAACTAAATCACCTGTTTGGAATTTCTTTTTCTGCCTCCTCATATCTGCTCGCTGCTTGTCTTTGCTACTGCATTCCCGCCATCTGCTTTTGACATCTCCCTCAAATATGCTTCTAGGAGTTAGCCACTTCTCATCTACTTGGATTTTCTTCGGATCCAATTTCAGCTCTTCTTTAGAGACTGCATATTCCTTCAAATCTTCATTCTTCGGAATGAGTGCTATTGACACAGCACATGGATTAAGGCTTTCACTGATTATCCATTTATCCATCGACTCTTCCACTTGTGTTCCAGCTTCAAAATTTTCCTGCATTACCCTGTAGGCTACTTTATTTGACAAGCTGACTCCCGATATTAGATCATTATGTTCACTGATACTTCTGATGGGTAACAACTCATCCACAACAATATCAACACAATCATTCAAGAAATTCTGAATTTCTTGAGGTAAATCTTCTAAATTTGTAGAAGTTAAAATTACCTTGGGTTTGCCAACACCAGCAAGATGCATCTCCTTACCCTTCTCATCTTCCTGCAACAGGGTCTTCTCATTCATCAACGTAACGCTGTTCCCAAGTGCTTCTTTATTATCTTCAGCTTTCAACGGCAGTAGTGTATGCTTATTCCCATATTTCTCCAAAGTATAAGTATTTCTTCTACCATCATGTATGGCATTTCGGTCAAACTGCCAGGGCCTCCCTAGCAATACGTGGCAGACATCCATCGACATTATATCACATAAAATAACATCCTGATAAGTGCCAATCTGAAAGTCAACTTTACATTGTTTAGTCACAAAAATTTGATGGCCTTTCTGGAGCCACGATACTTTATAAGGAGTGGGGTGTACTATCCTTTCCAACTTCAGCTTATCCACCATCTCTGTAGAAACAAGGTTGTCAGTACTACCGCTATCAATTATCAACTTGCAACACTTACCCTTGGACTTACATACAGTTCTGAATAAAGTCCTTCTTTGAATTGGTTCTTTGGCTTCCTTAGCTCCTTTCAGTAATACCCGCTTCATTAATAGGGACTCTCCATCTTCTGGTGGTTCCTCTTTAGCTTCAGGTTGAGGAATCTCCTCCTTTGCTTCTGCAACATTCACGTTGCGCTGGTTTTCTGATCTCTGATGAGGAAAATCCCATTGTACATGTCCCCATTCACCACATGCAAAGCACCGAACATCTCTTCCTCGGCCTCTGCCTCTGGGCACAAACCTTCCACGGCCAAAATCTCCTCTTTGTGGTGCTCTATTGCTCACACTCCCTGCCTCATTCTGAGAGTGTTGAACTTTGGATTCAAGTATCCTTCCTTCGTTTGCTGGATTCTTACCTCTGGTTCTTTGGTTTTGTTTGCGCAAGAGTTTTTCCTCTGCCTTCAAGGCTTGCTTGATAGGCATCCTCAACAATTTTCAAACTTAACAGGCTAATTTCATCTTGTATTTCATACCTTAGCCCATTAACATATATAGCTACTTTCTCCAAATCATGTTCTACATGCCTTGTTCTGATACTTAACCTATAGAATTCTTGTGTATACTCCTTAACATACATTCCTTTCTGCTTCAGATTTTGCATTTTCTCAAAAGGATTCAAATGATAGTCTTTAGGCAAAAACTTGGCTTGAAGTTTTCTTACGGTTTTATCCCACTGCTTTATCTTAGATTTCCCTT
>APFE031220500.1:0-19762 GCA_000404065.3 Pinus taeda
ACAGGCCCAAGCTATAGCCCACTTTGAGGATATGGAAAGGTTGTTGGGGGAAAATGTTGCCCATGCTTGTCAACGTAGATGGAATACCCTGGGCCACAGCTTACAAATCCGAGAATACCATACACCCAGCCGATTGAGGGAAGCTTTGGCAAGGGTTGACCTTTACAGGAAATCCGTTCAAAGCCTCAAGGCCAAATGGATTGGCCTTAAACTCAGCCCACCATTACTGCTGGGTTTGACTGAGGGGAATACAAAAGAAAATGACGGGCAACAATGGGCAGAAATAGATAGAACAGCAGGGTTTTACACAAACAGAGAGGATACTACCACTGAGCCTTGGGATACCAGAGAAGCAGTGAGAGCCATGAAAGATGAGGAATTGGATTGAGTTTCTCAAGGATGAGCAAATGGTTCAGCTGGGGGGTGATGATGAGCCCCAATTTTGGTACAATTTGGGCTCATTTTGGCCTATTTTACTTTCTCAAACCATTCATTTTTATTTGCTTATGCATGCATTTCTTAGTTTATTCATGTTGTTTGTAGGAAGAAGGTTAGACACTTTATCTACGTGACTAATGCATTATGATTCCAGGTTTTGGCATTAAAAAGGGAGCAAGAGACTACGAAAAAGGGGATAAAGAGATGATGAGGTGGCACTGCTGATTTTGTGGAGAGATGTCCACGGTCTTGGGACATTACTCGTGATTCCCACCAAGAACTCTGAGCTCCAATCCATCTCCCCTCCGCGCTTAAGAAGCAGCCAGCTTTCCTACAAGAACAGCAGTCATAAACTGTTCTACAGGGACAGTAGTTATGACTGCCCTTCAGGATCTGCAGTTAGACTCTAGTTGGACAGCCGAGCTCCCAAAATCAAGGGCACTTGATGGATCATCTTTTTTGTATAAATATGAAGGCATTAGCCTTAGATAGGTTGTTGAAACTCTCGTATTGCATTTGTAATTTTGGAGCACAGTTCAGTTTTCGTTCCTTTTTGTAAGCCACTTTGGCATGACATCAGATTATGAATAAAGAAGGCAGTTTGTGATCTAGTTCTGAGTTTCTTAAGGAGACTATAGCTCTTAGGTTAGGGCCCAACCTGAGAGCCATAGATCCCCTCTGCTGTAGTGTTGTTTCCATTTCATTTACAACACTTTAAGTTTTCATTTGCACATGCAATTTGAATTACAGTTTGGTGATTTGGTTTTCTTATGAGTAGGATAGATTTTGCTTATGGTGCAGTTGTTTCCACTTGCTTAGTGTAGCAGAGGATAGATATTATCAATTGGAGCTCCAGCAAAACGATTGTTAAGGCTCACTGCCATCTCTCTTGAAGATTGGGGTGTAGTCCATAACTAGCCACCAAAAACACGCATTACTTTGTTTGATGACTGCTGCAATACAGTCACGGTTTTCATTAGATGCTTCCTTGTCACTCACACCTGCACACGTACTTTCATCACAGCCTCACACATATTTCTCTTCGTGTTTTGGATTGCTGTTCATTGAATTCATCGCATAAGTAATGTAGGTTGATGCATTTTCGGTTTGGTGACAGTCATAATCATTTGTTTCATTTACACTCCTCTTTCTCGTTCCATTACCATCTCCTCCATCTTGATCACGCATGCAACATATCTCCTCAACCTTCACTTCGTTTTGTCCTCTCCCAAAGTCTTCCACTCCTCACGTAACTTCATCTCCTAAACCTTCCATTGACATAACCCTTTACCTTCAACATACTCCCTACACCTTCCTCCACTTCTGAGCCATCACCAGTCTTATCCCTACCTCACATATCTCTCCCTACCATTCCATCACTCCTCCATCACTTCAAACCTTCACGGTAGGTCATCCTGTAGCAGTTTATAGACATCATGTAGAAACCTCTGAGTATCCTGTAGGATCCCCTGCAGACATCCTGTAGGAGGCCATTCACTCGGTTGCTGAGCTTCTGAATGTGGAAAACCTCTATGGATGGATGCTAAGGGTCCATAGGGACCTCACCTAGCCTCCCCAACCTGTCCCACGCTTTCCTTCCTTCTCCATCCCATCTGCACAACCAAACCCTAATTAGCACACAATCACAATCATTCCATCCACTAAAAGAAAAAATACAAAAACATGTCTTTTATGATGCAAGCAGTTTAGATCCATGCATTTTCACTTATCAGAAGTAACAGCAACATTGGTGGAAGTTTCCTTCACGTCATTTGCATCGTAGAGGCTAGACTAGTTAGATTAGGGTTTCCTAGGTTTACATGCTTTGAATTGCTTTCAGTTCATTTTTGTCAAGTAGATTAGTTTTCTTTGAGCTAGCTTTCGTCCATCATTGATAAAGCTTCTTCTGTGAGCCCATAGAAGTTGGCTTGAGCCCTAGCAGACTTGTTCCAGCTGACCAAGTGACAGCTGCGACAAGAGCTAGTACTTGTGCATACAGCACCGTCGCTTCCAAGTTTGTACGAACTACCGGGTTGATAAAAGGAGAGACAGGAAGCCCCAGGAGTCGTAGCATTATTGCTACAATACTGGAGCTCACCAAGTTTCAGAAGAAACACACTGAGTAGCCTTATGACCAAACTTATGACAAGTGAAGAATTGACCATTAAAGAAGGAGTTTCTGGGAGTATAGTATCTTCTTGTGCAATTTTCCCTTTGATTGTAGTAAGAGAGATTTACCTGATAAGTGTTTGATCCTTTATTCTTTTGCTGGTGGTTGGAGTTTCGTTGACTCCTTCCTTCTACTACATTAAGATAGCTTCTTGTACTTATTTCAGAAGGAATTACAATCTTTGATGATTCTCCATTGTATCCAAGACCCTTTTTTGTGAGAGGAGAGTGTTAAAATTTGATGATTTCATCTAAGGTTTCAGATCCTTTAGCAAACGTAATATTTATAATTTTTGTTTTCTCAAGTTCATTCCTTAGAATTACTATTTCGAGTTCCAACTTTTCATTATGCTTCTCCTGTTCTAGGATTTGTTTCTTTCTAAGAGCTTCTTTTGCTAGTTTAGCTTCTTCCAAACATATTTTAAGATGAATTATTTATTCAATAAAATGATCATTATCTTCTTGGGAATCCATAAAAACATCATCAGCATCATCAATACATTTATCATCAAATGTAATAAGTAATTGATATTCTTGATCAGGCTCACCTTTTTAACCATTTGAAAGACCATTGTTATCTTTGTGAGTGTAGAAGCATCTTTTGTTTTCAACCTTTCCTCTAATTTTTTTTTTTTGAATTCTTCCCTTTCTCATGATTTTCTTTATAATGACATTTGGTGGCATAGTGACCAACTCTTCAATAAGAAAAACATTTGAAATAAAGCTTACCTCTGAATGTGCCAGTACCTACCTAAAGTTTCTTCACGAAATCTTCCTCTTCTTCATCTAATACATAACCTGGTTCCTTAAGTTACTCCTTTTATTTTACTTTAGAAGTAGCCTTGAATTCATCTTCTTTGATATCTGAGGGACCACCTTTTCTCATTTCATTGCCTCTTAGAATCCCATGAAGTTGTTCAATAGTAAGGTTCTTCAAATCCTTCATGTCTTCAATAGAAGATAATTTTGCATCAAATTTTGGTGTTAGAGATCTTAATATTTTCTCAACGAAAGATGATTATTTTACTTCATCACCAAGATTTCTCATTGAATTAACGATCTCATCTACTTTAAGAAAGGAACTTGCAATGATTTTTTCATTATGCATTCTGAAATTTTCATATTGGATTCTAAATGTTTGAATTTTGGCAATTTTTACCTTGTCTTTTCCTTCATAACTTTGGATTATCTTATCCCATATAGCCTTTGTAGTATTCAACTCCATGACTTTGATAAATTTTGATTCATCCAAGCTTCCTAACAGAGCATTGACAACTTTGACATTGGTCTCATACCTTTTATTTTATACTTAATCTATGGGAATGACAGTTGGATACTAATATCATCCTTCAATGATTCCCCAAACATCAAATCCAAGTGATTGTAGTTAAGCTCTTATTTTGACCTTCCAGAAAACCAGACTAGATCCATTAAACAATGGTGGTCAGATGGATGTTGCTCCCCCTTGGTTGTTGATCTTGATGAATTTTCCTTCAAGCAATCAAGCTTCTTTTGAAGAACCTCCTCTTATACTAATTGTTAGGAATAATACTGAGAGGGAGGGTATGTTACAGGTTTATTTGGGCACATCACTCCCAACATTTAGATTAGTACAATTAGGGCTCATCAAACCCTAATTCAGTTGTTACATGCCCTAGACAAGTCATCAAATTGAATGCTTCCATCCATGAAAGTTTCCTAGCCTGAAAGCCTACTAAAATGCCTCCTTGGGACACTAGCATAGCCTTGGCCAGAGGCATCTATGCTGCAGATAAGGTAGGCCCATTCAGGCTTGCACTATAGTGCACTTAGGCCCTCTTTAACCTGCACTAGGCGAGATTGAGCAAAATTCATATTGGATTATGGCAACATTCCTTGATTCTAGATCATTCTAGAAGGATCCCATCTCTTATTTCATCCTATGAGCTCGAATTTTAATAGGATAAGGATAAATTAACCTCCTATCCTCTCATCCCTTGCTCCATGGAAACTAACTCCAATTTTGGAAGGCAATTCAATACCCTCAGTTATGACAAAACCACCTCCATTTCCCTATAAATGGAGCACTCATCATAGTGATCAATTGCGCTAGAATCTGAATTTTGTAAGGAAGTTCTCTTGGTTTGAGAATTTAGTTCATGTTAAGCAATGTTATGTTGCTGTATTGGTGTGCTTTTGATGTGGTGAGGGTTGGACTGAAGCTGGATGAGTGGCACAGGATCGAACTGTATTAGGTGATACTATTCCTTCTACATTAATAAATAGTTTATTCCTCTTTTGATATTATTGTTCATATATGTGGTGATTATGTGTTTCAATGTCTTTGATTCCATTATTTTATAGTAGATAGATCATGTATGCTTTGATCGTTTCACGTTTTTGTTTCTCTTGATACAGGTACCTTTTGAGCGTATTTAGTTCAAGTGGGAGAAACACGAGTGATTCAAAAGAGATCAAGGAAGTGAAAGACTACAGGTAAGTTCCTTCATCTCATCTATCTACTAAAGGAAAAGGTTAAACTACGTTCTTTCTATTGTTCTAGGTGTAGTCACCCACCTAGCAAACATGTGTTTATCCGTAGATGAAAATTCCATATAACAAATTGGTGACCATACTAGGGAATGACTATCGTCCTTGGTGGCTTACCCTCATCATATTACACCCTAGTAGACTTTTCTTGGCTTTATTGATCTTGTTTTAGTCTTTTTGAAGCGTTTTTAGTCAAAAATTATGCTTAAATGTCTCTTGATTTGACTCTCTAGCACCAACGCAGTGTTGATCTTGACACAGTGCATTACAGATCAGCCCCTACCTTAGAGAAAATTCATTGTAGTGCATTGTATCCCACTCTAGCCTGCGTTGATTCCTCTTAGGATAAAAACCCACCTTTGCTTTGCTTTTTCCAAAGTTGCTTCTATTTTTGCTTGCTGAAAGATCAATGATTCTTGTGGTTTTCAAATCAAGTTGTATTTCTCCTCCTAGCCCTACTTTGGCCTTGATTGTTTAGTGTTTCTTAAATGATTTATTTATCATTATCAATCCATTTTCAAAGTTAGCTTATAGCCGATTGATCTTTTCTGAAAAGGAAGTGTTGTAAAGTCTTCATTTCTTTCAAAAATGAATTGTTGTAAAGTCTTCATTTCTTGCGAAAAGTATTGATTGATTATATGTGAATTTAGTTTATTTTTGTTCATCTAAACATCAAGGGAATTGGAAAGAAAAAATTGCATTATGCATCTAGAGGTTTGTGTGTGCTTTTAGGAATAGTATAGGGAAATTGTGTTAGGTGTGCTCTTTGCTCTTTGTCAAAGATCTAATTGCTCTATCCCTTACTAGCTATGGTTTTCATTGTTCAAATCAAATGAAAAGAATGTTTATCATCTTAGTTTCATTCTATGAGTTTCATAAACATTGCATGGTGGACCTTGAAAGACAAATTCTTAAGAAGATCCTTAAAATTTATCTCAGCTAACCTAATGGATTATTGTCACCTAACGAATAGCATTTAGAGCTTATAGGCCAGAGACATGTTCTAACATCGTAAAAAATAGCAGGTGTCATTAATTTTTTGTGATAAATTCCAAGCGTGATTCCTCATTCCATGTATGTAAGTATATCATAGCTCTTCGACGTACCTTTAGGTTTATAGAGTGGTGTTATAGTACGAAAAGTATAAAGGAATTCTCTCACTGTGCAGTTTCGCATTAGGCAGCGCTAATACAGACTATACCTCCATGTACTTTCGAGTATATATGGGAGGACTACATTAGGTTAATATTTGTCCATAGGTAACCAAGTTAGCCACCTTGTACACTGTGATACACTGAACACAGCATTTGGGGAGATTTCCTGCACATATGTTAAGTCCTTGGTTTACTAAGGCAATAAATTGCAGTTCACAATTGCTTGGTAATCATTTTTCCTAGATTATCCCTATTTTTTTTATGTTATTTGGATTAAAATAAATTAATACCACATGGATAAAATCCTCCACGTCACTCCTTAATTGATCTTAGGTTGAAACATATGGCAACAACTCTAGTGTTCACGATCAAGGAATTCCTTTTGATGGGAATCCTAGTCCTTTTCCTCTTGGTGCTCCTTATATGGCTACATTGTCCCTTTTGGGACTTACCATCAGATTTCAGTATGGTTGTTCTCAACCTCCTTGGCCCCGCAACTAGATATTCCTACAACTGGACAAAATCAACCTCTGGTTGATCCTAAATTTGACCCTTTGTCTTCTTCGTCGATTGTTTCTTACTCCCCTTCTTCCTCTTCACCTGGTGAAATGATTGACAACAGTAACAAAGTGGATAAGAAGAAGAAGAAAGAGAAGAAGAAGGAGAAGAATAAAATTCAGGAGGGGGCAACCAAGAAACCATTGCTTCGAATGCAACTTCTGATGAGAAACCTTCTGAGAAGCCTCACAAACTTCAATATTCATGCAAACTTTGTATGAGAGACCATCTTCTTCGAAATTGTTCTGGTATTCCTCAAATCTTAGAAGAATGGTATTCTCGTTCACATCATCTTGTGTCATCAACTTCTAGAGATCATGCTAGTGACACACCATCAACTAGTGGTAGTAAAGTTCATGGAAAGAAGGGTAAAGTTAAGTTTCCATGTAGGTTATGTGAAGGGAATCACCCCATTCACCTTTGTCCCTATCTAGATAAAGCCCCAAAAGTCTTGGATAATCGTCCTACTTCTTCACAGTAACTTCCATATGGTTACAGGAGACTCTCCCTCTATCCATCATTAGTTGATGAAGTGACTGACCTAAATCAACCTCCGATCAAACCCACTGCCTCTGAATGTGAATCCCATGAGTCTATACCTGACCAATCACAGGTCGAGGAAACAGTTGACCCAATTTCACCTTCATTTAATTGTACCTTTCTTGTAGAGAGTGAGTATGATACCACTCAGGTTCTTTTCATTTCTTCATATTCCAATGAGCTTGGAGGCAACCATCCTATTCCATCAAGACAAGAGGAAAATCCTCCCATTCTCATAAGTCAAGGGGGTAATTCTCCCATTCTTACGGTACCCTCTCTAAGTAGTCTGGTCACTTCCTTTGAGTGGAATCAACTGTCAGGATGTCGTCTTCCTTCTTATGTGCCTTTCCAGATCATAGTACAGGTTTATAATATGATTGTATCTGACACTATTATAGATGAAGATGCATCTATTAGTATCCTTTCCTCCACTACTTGGGAAGTGCTTGGTTCACTGCCACTTGTGCCTGTTACCTAGAATATGTTTGCTTTTAACATAGGAACCAGTCAACCATTAAGGGTCCTTCCTCAGTTGTCTATTACTTTGGGAGGAAAATTTGTTTCTCTCAATGTGATGGTAGTCCTAGGCCCTTTAGGTTACAATTTACTTCTTGAGTGCAACTATGTTTATGACATGGGAGCTATTGTTTCAACACGCTTTCGAGTGATGTGTTTCTTGCATGAAGGCATAATTGTCATTGTTGACCAGCTCTCATTTCCCGGCCCAAATATGGCTTCGATTCAACTATCCTCCCTAAATGGTACTTTTGTCCCAATGGTATCTTCCCCGCCACGGGTCAATTATGTGGCAACCCATTCCATGCCTACATCAAATGACAATAAATTCCATGACGTTGTGAAATATGTACTAGGGGCATTAGAACCAAATCTCTCTAATGGATTCCTTGCTATGTATCCCTTCCAGACAATTGTTCTCCCATATGATGAGAACCTCTTGGAAGCCATGACCTCTTATGGGTTGTGATCAAGGAATCATGAGGATAATTCCAAGTCTTGTGTCAACCTCATTAAAAAATTAAATAAAGAGGATGAGCATAGTTCCTTTTCTTATGTCAAGCTCGTTAAAAAATGAAACAAGGAATATGAGCACAGTTCCTTGCCTTGTGTCAAGCTCATTAAAAAATGAAACAAGGAATATGAGGAGATTTCATGGTCTTGTTTCAACCTCGTTAAAAAATGAAACAAAGGGTATGAACATAGTTCCTTGTCTTGTGTCAAGCTCCTTAAAAAATGAAACAAGGAATGCGAGGATATTTCTTTTACTATGTCAACCTCATTAAAAAGGGAAACAAGTCACAGAGCATAGTTCTTTGTCTTGTGTCAAGCTCGTTAAAAAAAGAAACAAGGAATCTAGCGGAGTTTCTTGTCTTGTGTCAAGCTCATACTAAAATGAAACAAAGTCCCCTGGAGCAAAGTTCCAATTCGAGCCTTTGATTAGATGTCGTAAAATCGCAGTCGAGTATTTCACTTGATCTCATAAATGAACCTTCATTCCATCCACCTCATAGCCATGAGTAGTTTACCTAGGTGAATGAAATGAAGCTTGGGGGGCATGCACCTAGAATCAAGTGATCATGCTAAGGGAATGTGAACCAATCCCAAGCATAGTTTTTCATTTCAAGCTTGTGTAAACATGAAACTGAATCCAAGCATAGTTCCCTATGGTTCAAGCTTGTGTAAAAATGAACCCATCTCCATTTTAACCCTCGTGATTTCCATTTTATCAGCCTCTTCCCTTAGATGAGCCTTGTTTTTTCTCCTTCCATCATCACTATCTACTTGGCCGATCATACGCTTTCACTTGGTTATTTTACCCTTTCTGAGGAATAGTTGCAGTGATTGGTCTTATTAGCTAGCATGCCACATAAATAAACATGTTTTGAGATGTTCAAACATCACCAGAACTAGTTGTTATCCTAGAAACCACTCATTCCTCTAAGTCGAGTCTTCTTTAAGCTCTTTTCAGACTCTCGAAATATGAAAATATTGTCAAGAGCTTGTCCTTTTCAGCTCATAAATGGACTGGAAATGACATCTACTCAGTATAAGTTTAAACCTTTTCCAGATTGAGATAGATTACTTAAGAAAAAGGAATACGTTGATCGAACATGGTCAATAAGTTCTCTCTTGTATTATTTTACAGTTTTCAAACTTGAGAGACAAATTTACGAAAAAGAACTTGAGTAGTTTTCTTTTTGTCCCTTTTCAAACTCTCTAAACATGAAAAGGACAGAGCTCTCATTGTCGTTAAACTTGTTAAAGCATCAAATAGCAACAAACTTGTCCTTCATGACAAGACCGAGTTTCACCTTCGCTAGGCTTGTTAAAACATCATATAGCGATGGATTCACCCGAATGGTGGAATTATACTCCAGGCATATGTTATCCTCCTCAAGCCTGTTAAAAAATAAAGAGGTACTAGTCAGTAATGACTAGCGAAAATGGGAAAAGGGATAAATCACTTTATGGTAGAAAGTTGCCCTTGAACATGATAGTTTCACTTCATATCTGTGACTATTTGGGTTGGGTTCTCTACTTGATGTTTATCATACCTATGGTCTATCACACCATCCATCACTTTTGTTTTGGGTCAATTCTACCAATTCATTCAGTGTCGTAGATATGTTCAAGAGAAGTCACTCAATAAAATTCATCCTTTGTACTATTTATAAACCTTCATTTTCATGACCGCCATTCCTGAACCTTATGTCGTCAATGACATTATGTCTCCAAAATCATTACACTCATTTCGTGTCATTGGTGTGGGATACAACGATGAGTCACTTCTTGTCGACATCAGCACATTATCCAAGAAGTTGACTTACAAACACCCTCTCAGTACCTTCATGCTTGCATACATCAATGGCAAGTTTCCTGCTTCCAGCAATAGGTTGACATCACTAGCCTGCGACCGAAAGACTTTGTATGGTGTTCAACATCAAAACATCTATTCATACCATGCAGAATGTATTGTAGTACCTTGAGTATCATAATCATTATTAGTGATCTCTCTCGTGTCTATTAGCAACTTACATCATTGGTTGGTAATCAAATGGTGTCTTCCCATGTTCAACTTCAGATCACATTTTCACATGGTTAGACTCGTACTTGAGTGGACGATTGGACAAGATTGAAGACCCTGGATCTAGTTTCATCCATCCAGGCTGTGAATTTAGGAGAGTACTAAATCATCTGTATGATGGCTTTACACAGATGGTCATCCTATCATGGGTCTATATCTGTAGACGAATATCTGATTTATGTACATGTAATGAAAAGTTTATATGTTGAGTATGGGTATGCCTTCCCTCAACAATTCATGAAAAATTAAAAAATATCATGATGTTATGTATTGTTATTGATGCAAGTCATTGTTTACTTTAAATCCTCCCATCACATCATAAAGCATATCAATCGACATTATCATTTTCGACTTCGTGCTTTAGGGGGCAGTTGTTATAGGTCTATTTGGGCACATCACTCCTGACATTCAGATCAGTACAATTAGGGCTCATCAAACCCCAATCCAGTTGTTACATGCCCTAGACAAGTCATCAAATTGAATGCTTCCATCCATGAAATCTTCCTAGCCTGAAACCCTAATGAAATGCCTCCTTGGGACACTCACGCAGCCTTGGTCAGGGGTAACTGTGCTGCAGAGAAGGTAGGCCCATTCAAACCTGCACTGCAGTGCACTTAGGCCCTCTTTGACCTACATTGGGCAAGATTGAGTGCAATTCACACTGGATTCTGGGAATATTCCTTAATTCTAGATCATTCTAGAAGGATCCCATCTCTTATTTCATCCTATGAGCTCAAATTTCGATAGGATAAGGATCAATTAGCCTCCTATCCTCTCATCCCTTGCTCCATGGAAACTAACTCCAAGTTTGGAAGGCCATTCAATACCCTCATTTATGACAAAACCACCTCCATTTCCTTATAAATTGAGCACTCATCATAGTGATCAAGTGGGCTAGAATTTGAAGTTTGTAAGGAAATTTTGTTGGTTTGAGAATTGAGTTCATGTTAAGCAATGTTATGTTGTTGGATTGGTGTGCTTTTGATGTGGTGAGGGTTGGACTAAAGTTGGAGGAGTGGCACATGATTGAACTGTATTGGGTAATACCCTTGCTTCTACCTTAATAAAGAGTTTATTCCTTTTCTCATATTATTGTTCATATCTGTGGTGATTATGTGTTTCAATCTCTTCGATTTCTTTATTTTATAGTAGATAGATCATGTATGCTTTGCTCATTTCTTTTTTTTGTTTATCTTGATACAGGTACCTTTTGATTGGATTTAGTTCAAGTGGGAGAAACGAAAGCGATTCAAAAGAGATCAAGGAAGCGAAAGACTACAAGTAAGTTCCTTCATCTCATCTATCTACTATAGGAACTGGTACTACTTTCTTTCTATTGTTCTAGGTGTAATCACCCACCTAGGGAAAATGTGTTTATCTATAGATGAAAATTCCATATAAAAGGGTCATTCAGTATTTTTAAACTTACTTTACCTTCTTTTTTTCTATTCATATTTTTGTACGTGACTTTAATGAAGTAAAACTGCATATGTATGCTATTGTTATGTAGACAACTAGTGTATATCTAGTTAACTATCTTTTCAACTAATTCTTCATAATTTTAACTTCAACCATCATATAATTCCTTCATAAAGAATTGGTTAAAAAGTAATTAAGTGCAGTAAGAACAAAATAAATCAACACACATATTCAACATATATGAACGACAAATTTTTTAGGTGGAAACCCAGTGAGAGAAAAAACCACCGTTGTTGATGTATTTATCTTGTTCTTAACAAAAAATATCTTTACAATCTTGTACTAGCATAGAGTCATACCAGTACGTAGGCACCCACATGAAAAGGCTACAATTTCCTCTCATTCTCCATCACCTACTTGAAGGGAGCTACAACCCCCTTATCTTTAATTCCTTTTGAATCACTTTTATGAATGTTTCAAACTACATCCAACCTGATCAACCCTTTGGCTACCTTTCATCAAATTCTCATATTGGACCCACTACCCTTATTAAATCACTAAATCAACTAAAAAAAAAATCACTGAATCTCATTGCAACCAATCAATCTAAACCAGAACAGATCATGTGAATGTACTGTCAATCATCAACCCATACACTATTACTTAAACCAATTGTTTCCATTACAAACCCTGATCAACAATATCTCAAAGTATATACGTTTTTTTTTTTAAGCTTATCTGCATATATATGTGGTTTCAATGAAACATACCTATGTACACATCTCAAAACACTAAACCCTCAGACTGAATCACGACACTACTGAAATCAATCATAGACACATATATCCTTCATCACAGATTTCTGAGCTACTTATAGATCATTCATACTAGTTCGATATTTCATTCAAAGTACATTCAAATTCACTAGAACTATCACATATAGATTATTATGAAGAAGATCTCATCAATAGAAAACAACAATCACAACAAGACTAACCAGACATCATTCACTGCACATACTTCAGAAACCCTAGAATATGTACACAACCCTTAAAAAATTAACCTGTATGTGTACATGACTTTCATGAAGCATATCCACATAAAGATATGTCCATCCTACATAATTGTTACGTGGATATATAGAGGAAAACCAACATATGTACACACCTTTTCTAAGAAAAACTTGCGTACATATCTGTAATTATTGATTCATTCATTTGCTACACAACATAACTTCAGTCAAACCCAAATCTCGACAATCCTAGTAACAATCATACATTAGAGCATTGTTATCCCAAATCAAACAATAAGAAAATCATGTAGTCATTTCTGATCTACGAGATCTGATCCCACATCACATTCCTTATGCAACCTTATTTCATATTAAACAATTCACCAATATCCCATTACTTCCACATGAAACACTTTGATCTTCATCTCCTTATATAACTTAGGCCTTATCTAATACCACGGGTCAAATATTTAGTAATTTCGATGGTATTCTTAGATGGGATCAAATATATTTTTCCATGCTCATTATTATAGGCCAATCCCATGGTAAATATCCCTTGTATTAGGATACCATGGTGAAGAACTTGTTTACGTGTTTTCCTCTCCATATCCACATATGTACACAGATTTGCTTCATAGATCTTGCGTGTATTTATCAAAACATCACCTTCATCATTCTTCTTCTTTGGACCGATATGCCTTTTCCAAACTCTTTGTCACATGTGTATTAGCTTGTAAAATCATCATGTTAACATCATGTTAACAAACTTCATCAAGTAGGTTTCCATCAAGGACAACACACTTTCCATAATGCCAACATTCACATATGTTAGTCAAACATTCCAAAGATCAAGACATCATTTCTATTAATTTGAAATCAACTTTTACCAAGACTAACAACCATGTCATAATCAACTAATAGTCATTAATCATAATACTATAACTAGCACCTACTTGTGCTCAATTACATAGCACTTGTCTCAGCATATATGAGTTATTACATCCATATTAAAACAAGAGCACTCATTCATACCATCTTACAAATACATACTCATATCATGTAATTAATTAAACATTCAAAACTTGCAAGCATACCATGTTAAATAAATAACCTACATGATATAATGAAACACTCAAACACCAAATAGATGACATAATCAAACTCATAACTTAATGTATCTTAGGGGAGGCTATCTTGTCTTCACAAGAAATCTAGTTTAGCATGATATAACTTCACAATACATAAACTCAAATATAAATAAGGCCATGTTATTCATAAAAATAACTAGCTAGCATGTTCACATCATAAAATCATAAAACATTTCCATGCATGCATAACAATCACATATGCACAGTCGGTCTAGATTAGTATGACATAATATAACAATATATTAACTCATACCTGAATGTCATAACCATAGTCATCTCCATAGGTCAATCCAAATTAGCAGAAAACATAATAACATAAATACATCAGTTACAATGACCATACTCATTAGGCATATGACAACAATGCATACAACAACATGTTACTATCATTCATGACTATTTGACACATGTGTATATGACTACACTAATCAATTAGAATTTATCATACATGTAAACATAATAATAATAGAATGAAAAACATGTTTATAACCCTAATTCATATAATAATCATTAACAACATACCTACATGCCCAACATACAAACCTATATTATGATCTACTCTTACCCTGAGGTTGAGTACTATAACCGCACTCTAATATTATCCTTCTCCTTCTCTATCTCAGCCAACACATTAGCATCATAACAACCAACATATCATGATGACACAAACTACGTACAATGACCTCATAATGAATCTTTGACTTACTATACATGCATAACTATAACCATATCAATGTATGCATAGTAATATACAAGCACTAACATGCATAACCAATGCATAACCGACATACAGTCATGATAACCACATCCAACAATACACCTTCCACTTTCACATGGAGACAACACTCCAACCATGACCAAGACGACACATATATAACAAACACATATAGGACTTACATGCATGCATGATAAACACATTTTTCCCATCTAGTTCAAGTGTTGAACCATGTTCTGATTCCATGCTGTAACGCCCTCCTCCCACATTTCCCCAAGTTAACCGGTCTGCTAGGATAAACATGTGATGAGAGGATATTATTATGTGCTTAAACTCCCCATGTATAGTTAAAGAAGTGGAATCAATAAACCCAAACTAATCTGACCTTCCACAAATGCTACAGAACCTTCACGATCCAACCAACCCTTCCAAGTGACCAACCACTGAGGAAACATGACATTTCACTAATCTAGACACCTAGTCACTCCCATGACAACCCATGCATGTGACTAAGGACTTCGAGTCACTTTCACAACAAGGGCATGAGAGAAACTATAGAATTTTCTAGCTAGTTCTAAGCTAGCAACCTCAAATCTTGTGCCACTTTTTTAGTGCCAGGACTTAGGCCACTACCTAGAACTTCATAAAACTTTCAAAAATGATAAATAACATTGGAACAAAGGCACTAATGTAAACACTTGATCAATGACTTGTTTGGACCTCTACTAGTCATGATAGGAATTTCATCAAATATGTCACAAATATGCAATCTACAAGTCATAACATCAGTTTTGAGCATAGGGGTCTCATACCTATGCAATATGTGTAAAGAAGCATTGTTTGCATATCATAATAGTGCCATTTTCATCTATTAGGTCATGTATTCATTGTACTTTCAATTACTAAATGAGAACCATACTTCAAGTCTATCATGAAATACACTGATAACCAACATATAAACAACATAAATAACAACGATATAATAGTCATAAAATCCACATATAAGCTAGTATATCTACATATTAAATAGCAAGGAGAAAGAGCTCATATTAATGAATGAAAAATCCAACCAAGTATGGGATTTCTATGAACCACCCAACCATATATTGGTCAAACCAAATATTTATTTCAACCAATCACCCTCATGCCATATTCCAAGCATGAATGTGGGACTCAAAACCAAACCAAACCAGGTTTGTTCAAGCTTTAAAGTAATCACCATCAAATCAATAGGCCCTACACAAGCATGGATGCCACCATATTACTCCACCTACACCGGGACTAATTTCCATATCTCCTAGTCTCTAGGCTTTAATGTATATCTCATCATACAACGGTCAAGGATTCCTAGTCCTAATCAAGACTTCACCCTTTAGGATTTACCATATATCCCACCATTCACTAGTCAAGGATTCCAAAGCTTGATCGAGGGCAACCATCTCTAGGCTTTACCATATATCCCGCCATTCACTATTCAAGGTTTCTTAGGCTCACTGAGGTACAAAAAATAAGGATTTACCACAATCCAAGTCCATTCTAGGGATTCCTAGGCCTTGTATTCTTTCTTTCAAAGACCACCTCACTCAGTTTTGAAACTATTCAACAATCCAGCTTAACCAAATCTATGAGAACCCATCACACCATGGCCATCTGGAAATGGAAAGGCAACACTGAAGAACATTGTCACACCTAGAAAAACCCATGCCAATAACAGCAAGATAACCAAATACACAAATCCATGTACCATGCATGACAAAGCTAGCAATGAAATCACACATGAAAATTGATACCTGTCAATAATCTCATTGTAGCTACTTGATCCTTCTCTTCCTTGCTTTATATTTTCCTTCTTGGTACTTCCTTTTCCTTTCCTTGATCCAATGCTAGAGTGCTCCAAGAATGCTCTATGTCCAAGAGTGTGAGAGAGAGAATAGAGAGAGAGAGCTCCAACAATGAGCTAACAAAAGGTACCAACTGATCCTCGGAAGCCTTTTTATCAATGATACCTTTATTTTCTTCAATTTTCCATTATTTTCCTTCATTTTCCTCCTCACATGCAACATGTGACCTTTCACCTTCCTTTTCTCCTAATTTCCTTTATTTTCATAAAGAAAATGTCAATTAATGCCTCATGCCTTTCCAAAGTCTTTGTGGCTAGCTTTTCCAATTTCCTTAGCCATAATAACTGAACTCAATACCCAATAGGATGTTTTTCCCAAAAATCAACTTCGAATATGTGTCCCATGACCTTGGTTATTATTTTTCCTTTATTAACTTTATTGCATGGAATTTTTCTCAGGGCTATTACAAAATTCCTAAATAATTTTGTTTTTTTCTTTCAGAAACTAAGTTTCTAAAAGATGTTCGTGACTAGGTACCTAGCAAAGGGTCATACCTGTGGTAGGTAAAACCATTATATATAGCCTTAATATATTACTGGCAAAAGCTCTTTGGACATAAATGAGGCTAAGGAGGAGGTTCTTTTTGTGCCGTATGACATGAAAGTTACTTTAGAATCCCTATATAGAAGAATTTGTATGGAGGCACACTTTGGCATACCCCCTAGCTCTGGCTTTTCTTGTGGAAGCAACAAGGTACTTAGTGTAGTTGAAGGTATAGACTCCGATAAGTCCAAATGTTTTTTATTTGTGTCTTTATTGTTATGAAATTTTTGTCTTTGTCTCTAGTTTTTCAAAATGTCTTTTGCCTTAATGGATTGTGTCACAAAGTCTAAGGATGCTTGAAACATGTTTTCGTTTCTATATGATTGTTTTCTTTCATTTTATTTTTTCCTTTTATAAGAGAAAACTAAGATGAGGAAGTAAGTTTTGGTGGGCCTACCACATTGTTTACTACCTCAATATCTACTTGTCTAAGTATATCCTAAATAAAATTCTCTATGGATGTTATTTTTTGGTACAATCACAACCAATGGATTTTGGCCATAATTAGAGTTCTACCATCGTTAATCATTTTTTAACTTGATAATACCATTATCAAATATTGTATCAATTTCATATGATCCCATCCAAGTGTAAAATATACCTTTAAAGTGCTTATACCTAGAGTAAAAAAGAGGTCGTAATAACTTTCTTTAAACTACTTTTTTGTTTTACGAATCCATCCCTCCACTTGGCCCTCTATTTTTAAATGAGAATTGATTTCTAAGGAGCACCCTGATGAATCTTATCAATCTCAATAAATTGGTCTATTGTTTTTACTAATAAATATCTTGACATGAGGAGCTATTTCTCCATGGATCTTGTTATCATAAAATCATGCACTAAGAGTTGCTACTTAGTAAGATTTCATGCAACTGTTTCAAACCAGGATTTAGACTAAGGTTTGAAACAGTTGCATGAAATCTTACTAAGTAGCAGCCCTTAGTGCATGATTTTATGATAACATTTTGGTGCGTCTTCTGGGAGTCTGATGATTACTCATTCCCGAAATTATGAGTTTGAATTTCTGAAGGTAGCAGGAGTTCAAAGTGATGTTCGAGGGTGCATTCTACCTTGGTGACTCCATTGATTCTTAAAGTTTTAAAGGTGGCTTCGAGAGGAAGATATACAAGGAGTAATCCTGACCCAAATCCACCTAGTCTTGTGGAGAATCCTAACATCATCTCAAGAGGAAGACAAAGATTTTCTGAGATACCAGGTACTTCAAATATTTCAAAGTCTTTGTTTCCTGAATTTTCAAGAAGTCCTGAAAATAAAATTGTTGATGATAAAGTTCAAGAGGTTTTATTAATGTCTGAAGATGAAGAGGAATTGATTGGTATCATTTTGGATTTACAAAAGAGAGGTATTGATACTTCATCTTTAGTATCACAGAGAGATAAAGAAGAGTTTTGGGAAATTGTTACCTATGAATTGTTATTAGAGAAAGAAGACTTGGAATAGCTCAAGGAGCTTGACCCTTTTGAGGTTTTGCTTAAGTCTAAAACTGGCTTACCTCTCCCAGATTGGAGCTCTTTTGTTAGTGGTTTACAAAGTCCAAATAGTCCTTTTCGTACTCACACTTTGTCTTCAGCCTCTACTAGTCCACATAGCCCTCAGACAGCATCTCATACTAGTTCTGGTCCTGCTGGTCATACGATACCTATTGTAACAGTTCCCCCATTCCTTATGGCTGTACCTGCTAGGTATGCTCCTCTAGCCCTTCCCCAAATTTTGCATGATCTCCTTAGCAAATATGCTGCTAGAATTCCAACATGGGGAGGAGATGAAGACATTACAGCTGAAGAACATGTGGATAGATTCAATGACTTTGTTGACAGAGAGGAAGTAGATGATGAAGATGTAAAATTAAGATTATTTGCTCAAACTTTTATTGGGGAAGTACGAAAATGGTTCAAAGCCTTAGGAGCTGGTAGCATTCATAGCTGGGCTGAATTCGAAGATAGTTTTCTCAGGAAATGGGGAAATAGAACTAATCCTGTTCAGGCTCTCACTGAATATAATAATTTAAGAAGAGCTCCAGAAGAAACTATTCAAAATTTCTCCAAGAGATTTAATAAAACATATAATTCAATTCTAGCACATTTGAAACCCCCTGGAGCTTTGGCTCAATTAAGGTATGCTGATTCCTTTGATTCAGATTTCTCTCTTTTACTCAGAGAGAGAGAGTCTGCTACTTTGGCCGAAATGCAAAATGATGCAATTAAAGTAGAGGCAAACATGCTTGCTGTCAAAAAGTCAAAAATGCCTAAGACTAAAGTAAAGGAAGAAGAAAAACCTTCTACATCTGCTCAAGAAGACAAGTTTGAAACTGTCATAAAAACTATGGAAAAATTGATGGATCAATTAGCACTTGGAAATACTGCTGCTCCCCAAGCACAGCAAGAATCTCGGTTCAGGAACCCTCAGTTCAGAAGGCCTCAAAATCAGCAGAGGCCAAGAGATAATAAAAATCAGCAAGCAGATCCTCCAGTGAGGCCTCCTTTTCAACAAAATATGATAGATGAAGAAGAAG
>APFE031220512.1:0-66283 GCA_000404065.3 Pinus taeda
TTTTTTTTCTCGGTAAAACTAGCTAGTCTGTTATATTATATTTACAGTAAATGTTTACAAGCAGTGAAGCAGGACTTCCATGGCCGCCAGTGGCGCCTTGGGTGACTTAACTTTGACTCAAAAAGCTCCCACGCAGGGGTAGCATCAACAGGACTTCCAAAATTCCTCCAAAGAAGACTGACTGAGGCAGGAAACCAATTCAATTTGCCCATCAACAGACCCAGACATATTGAATTAAACATAAGCATGACTGCCCACGCAGGCGCGTTCTTCATAACCAGACTGAGGACTGATACAGACAAGACAGACTGAGACAAAACGCGACCAAAACAAACTAGACAGAATAAGAAACTGTAAGTGAACAGACATAATGCTAACCCGTACCCATTGACCCGCAGCAAACAAAATCCTGGACCCGAGCTGAGAGGAGACGGCAGGTGCTGGAGCGCACGTAGGAGGGTCAGTCAGCGTCAGGATTTTTCTCCTCCATAATGGTGCACCATCCCTGACCCTTAGGGATTCCTTCCCACATGGCGGCCCATTTGTCCTGTGCTAAGCCTTGAGATTCCTTTGCCTGGGGGAGAGAGGGAGCGGGCATAATCTCCTTCCCTGAGGTACCCTCCCCACTTGATGGAAGCAGCACAGGGCTCGCCTTTCCAGAGCCCTCTAGGGGTGGTTCCTCCATTCCTGGAGGCGTCTCTCCTTCATTCCCTTCCGGAGCTTGAGTAAAAAGCACTGAAACATGAGCATTAATTCCTGGATTATCCTTGGAGTTGCCCAGGGTGAACACCACCGAGCCAAATGCTGGGAGGGCTGGCTCCCCTTCGCTCGAGCTGCCAACCTCCATGTATTGCCCAGCTTGGAGTGGCTTAACCCCTGCCCTCCTATAGCAATAGCAGCAGCAGCAATGGTGGTGCTCCCACTCTGCCGGTGGGCGCGAAGAAGAGCCTCGTCCAGATCCCCTCCTGCAAGGTTTCCGTTGTCGTAGCCTCGCCATGGGCAGTTCTCCTTCTCCCTTGATAGCTTTGGGCGATTTGTGAGGCCAACCAGAAGGCACAATTCGCCACCAGAACCTCCCAAGTGCCCCAGCACCTCTGAATTTGCCACCAGAACCTCCGAATTTGCAGCCAGAACCTCTGAATTCGCCCCAAGCACCTCTGAATTTGCCACCAGAACCGCCGAATTCCCAGCCAGAACCTCTGAATTTGCCCCCAGAACCTCTGAATTTGCCACCAGGACCTCTAAGTTCGCCACCAAAACCTCTGAATTTGCCACCAGAACTTCCGAAATGCTCTCAAATTTCCGCTTTCTCTCAGAACAGGAACCTGAGTAGGAGCGTCGAGAAGCCCAGAAGGCAGCTTGAGGTGGTGGGATAGCCGCCCTCCTGCAAGTCTGCCTCTGCGTCGATGTCTCTGCAATCGCAGTTCCTTAACACCACCAAAAAGATGAACTGATAACTGCACCTCCATGCCTTGATATCCCTCAACATTCCTTTGTTTGAAGCGCACCATAACTGCTGCCATCCCTTCAATCTGCTCAGCATTGAATTCTCAGAGCATAAACCTCGCAGGATTAAGCCTTTGACGGCTAAGTCCTTCCAGCATTTAATTGATCACGGGGCGGCACATGGTGGACATGTGGCTCAGCCTTTCGTGACGTGCCATCACCCGCATCCGGGGGTTCAGTGTCGCTTTGAAGGAGATTCTTGCATTCCTGAGTCTGTTGATTGCTGGGGATGATGTCCAAATTTCCTACTTGGAAAGGATGGTGGCTTTCTACCCCAATATTGGCTAGGAGATCAGCTACCTTATTGCCTTCTCTTCTGGAGTGATGAAAGGAGAGGGCTCTATGGTTATGTAGCTCTTGAGCAATGTTGTTTAGCCTTGCTTCTAGCCTCCAACTGTCAGCTACTTTTCTGGTTTGAGAGCCATTCTGAATGCGAGTAACCATGCTGATGATGACCTGGGAATCGCCTTCCACTATCAGTGGTTGAAGATTCTGTCGTCTGGCGACTAAGAGCCCTTGCCAGAGACCCTCCAACTCCGCCGAGTTATTGGTGTCCCATCCTATATTGCCGAAGTAGATCTGCAGGGTGTTACCATTGTGATTACGAATGATACCACCATAACCTGCTGGCCCAGGGTTGCCTTTAGAGGCTCCGTCAAAATTAAGTTTGTAAGAGTTGGTGGGTGGGGCATTCCATTTTCTGACCTCCTTGTCATTACCTTTCGTTGTCCGTTGGGTGGCATTCCCTTGTGGCAGTTCTAGCTTCCAGTTGTCCAGGATGTTTTTCTCGTTGTCCTTAGTAGGGAGGTCTTCCTTAGTCCATGATTTCAGAAGCATGGTCTCTTTGAGGTTGCCATGCAGTCTGCTCCAAATTTCCTCAATGGGCGAGCTTTGGTTTTTGAAAATGCGCCTATTCCTTTCTTTCCATATGTTCCATATTACTGTGCCAGGGATTATATTCCACATGTAATTAAGAATCGCACAGTCATAGGGGATTTTTGGCCATTGACGGATGGTATCTATGATGTCTCCAGGTCCTCTGCATCTTCTTTGACATCTGAAGCCAACCTGATCCCACAGCTTGTTGGCGATTGGGCATGTGTCCAGAAGGTGCTGTAAGGTTTCCTCATTTTCAAAGCAGTTGTGGCATATTGAGGGCCCATGGAAATTGTGTTTCCTTAGCTTGTCCCAGGTGAGAATCTTTTTATGTCCAACCATCCAGAGGAAATGTGATATTTTGGGCCAGGCTTTGAAGCTCCAAATTCGCTCCCATAGAGGGTCCGGTCTGGTGGTGGAGTCGCCTATGAGGTTATAGGCTTCGGATGTGGAGTAAGATCCTTTGGGGAGGTAACCCCATCTGAGGATATCCTCGCTGTTCTCAAACCGGATGCTTCTCTTTTTTAACTCGTCTTCGAGTGCTGCTGCCTCCTGAATGCTTGTGATTGTGGTTATTTGGTTGCTCGGTCGCCATTTTCTGAATCCGTTTACCGTGTCCTATTCCCAGAATTGATGGACGGTTGCATGCTGTTGCTCCTGTCTATTCGGAATGATCATTGGAGGAAGAACACTTGAAAGTTTGGGCTGTTGGTTCCATGCATCCTTCCAAAATCTGGCACTGTGACCATTTCGTATTTCCCAGAAGCTGTGCTTCTGGATGAGCTGATGATGCTGCTTGGCTGCATTCCAAATAAGTGATCCATTGATTGTGGGCTTGAATCTTATGAGCTCTGCTTGGGGCATATTGTTGGTGTATTTGGCTGTCCATATTTTGGCCCATAACTTATCTGGATTAGTTAACCATTGCCACCAGATTTTGGCATTCATGATGGTGTTGCTGCTCTCTGGATCTCTGAGCCCTATGCCTCCTTTGTTTTTGGGCTTGCACACAGTGTCCCATTTCACTAATGCCCATTTGCGATTAGTGGCTGAGCTTCCCCATAGAAAATCCCGCTGAAGGTTTCTCAATCTTTTCAAAACCCATTTTGGAGTAGCAAGGATAGAGAAAAGATAGAGAGGCATGGCTTGAAGAATGGACTTAATAAGCACAACTCGACTAGCTAGATTGAGGGAGCGGTGAGTCCATAAATTGAGTTTTGAATCAAGCTTCTCAAGAAGAGAACGCCAGGCAGGCTGCTTAATGGCCGAGGCAGTAAGGGGAGCACCAAGGTAGGTGGAGGGGAGGGAGGCGGATTGAAAGCCTAGGATACGGGTGATGGCAGATTTAACAGGCGGGGGGGTGTGGAAGAAAAAAATTTGAGACTTGGAGTTATTGACATGAGTGCCAGAGGCTTCTGAGAAGTCGTTGAGCAGGGATTTCAGTCGAGAGGCTTCCTGAGCTGAGGGGTAGCCATAGAGCATGGTGTCATCGACAAATTGTTGATGAGAGGAGGCTGGGGAGTTGTGGATGGAGATCCCTCTAAGCTGATTAGATTGGAGGGCCTGCTTGATGTGTCTGCCAAGACCCTCAGCCATAATAACAAAAAGGAAGGGGGAGAGGGGGTCCCCTTGTCTAATGCCTCTGGAGGGTTTGAAGGGGCGGGAGGGAAGACCATTGACAAGAAGGGAAAAATGAGAGGAGGTGATAAGACTCATGATCCAGCGAACCCAGGTGGAGCAGAAGCCAAAAGCTTTCAACATATGTTGAATGTAAGACCAGCTGAGCTTGTCGAAAGCTTTGGAGAGGTCGAGTTTGAGTAACATTCCAGCTTGCTTGGATTGTTTGAGGGAATGGATGATTTCATGAGTGAGAATGATGCCATCCATAATCTGTCTGCCCTCGACATAACCCGATTGCTCCGGAGAGATGAGCATGGGTAGAAGGGGTTTTAATCTGTTAGCAATAACTTTGGAGATGACTTTATAGAGGACGTTGCAGAGAGCGATGGGTCTGAATTTCTCAGGAGTTAGGGAGTTCTCCTCTTTGGGTATGAGGGTGATAAAAGTGGAGTTAAGGGATGGGAGCAGCCAGCGTAATGCTCTGGACTCCTCAACAACTTGCTAGACCTCCTCTTTAATCAAGTCCCAGAAAACATGAAAACACGTGGTAGTGAAACCATCTGGTCCAGGGGCCTTACCTTCCTTGAGCTGCGCCATCGCCTCGTCTACCTCCTGGGCTTGTATTGGGCTCATGAGTAACTCGTTGTGCTCCTCTGTAACCAACTTGGGGATATTGCTGGTGATTCTTCCAATCGCCCTTTGCCGATCCACCGCTTGCTCTTGGTGTACCTGCTGAAAGTGATTGAGAAGGACTTCTTCTATTTTCTCATGCTCCTCAACTTTTACCCCTTCTTGGTTATGGATAAAAGGAATCTTATTGTGCATCCGCCTCTGCACTGTAGTTCGATGGAAGAATTTGGTGTTACGCTCCCCTTCTTTTAGCCATCGGATCCGTGATTTTTGCCTCCAATAAATTTCCTCTTGCTTCCTTCTTTCTTCAAGCTGCTTGTTTATGTGCCGCTCTCTATCTAAGGTTGCCTCTATATGCCCTGCATTTATTATTTCCTGATGGAGATCCTTCAGCTCCTTATTGAGCTCCTGTTGCGCCTCAAAAATATTTCCGAAGGTCTCTCGATTCCAGCGTTTTAGGTGACTCTTTAGAAAGTGTAGTTTTTGCTGTAGCTGGAACATCTTTGAGCCTTCTGGCGGGATAAAGGAGTCCCATGTGGTTCTGACGAAGTCCTTGAATGCTGGATGCGTTAGCCAAAATCCCTCAAACCGGAAGGGCCTTTTGGTTTTATCACCTGGTCGCTGCCAATTCAGAGCTATTGGCCATTGATCCGACCCTGAGTGGGCTAATATTTCTGCGGTAAGATCACCTCCGAGATGTACCGCGTTATCCGAAATCAGGAAGCGATCTAGTTTAGAGGCGATCTGAAATTTGCCTCCTCTGCGATTGCTCCAGGTGAAGGTGCCATTGCAGAATGGCATGTCTATGAGAGAGGCATTTTGGATGAAGTCCTTGAAGCGATCTACTTCAGGTTCCAGTCTGGATCTGCCTCCTACCTTGTCCTCTATTTTGGTAATCATGTTGAAGTCCCCTGCAGCGATCCAGAGTGGATGCTGCCTGTTTCTGCTTAGCACTTCGATGGTGTCGAGGAGCGCTTTTTTACTCCCAGCGTCTTGCGGGAAATAGACGTTGGATAGGTTCCTATGAATGTTGGTGCCGAGAATGTGGAAGGCTGCTTGGATGAGATGATGAGAGGCGTGGAAGTCAGTGAGCGATATAGCCTGGGTGTTCCATGCTATGGCAAGCCCCCCAGAGGCTCCCGTGGCGTCCACAACCACTGATCTGCATCCTGGCCAGGCCTTTGAGAGAATGCAGCCCAGCGTGGCGCTGTTGCATTTCGTTTCTTAGAGGAAACACATCTGTGGTTTTTCCATCTTGATCATGTTTTTTAACATTCTAGATTTTCCTGGGCTGTTGAGCCCTCTTACATTCCATGATACGAGCTTCATGATTTAACTATTTTGGGTAGGGCTGTAGTACTTCGTCAGCTTCACGTATCTACCAGAATCTACCAGGATTTTTCCGATCTCTATTGTTCTCTGGAGATCTGTCTTCCTTCCTCTTTTTTTGGTGTCCTTTGGACGCGGATTTCCATCCCAGGTGCTGCCAGATTGAATGCCCAGCTGGTGTTGGTGGAACGCTCTGGAGATGACCACTTCCAACTTATCTATATTCGACTCGGAGATTTTTTCATATGCCTTCTTCTGGCAACATAGCTCCAGTTCTATAATATCCAGGCCATTTAGATCTATGCTCTCTGGTTCTTCCTCCATATTTTGCACCTGACTGGTATCCTCCCGATGAGTTTCTGAATTCTGTGGGGCGATCAACTTCCCATCTACCTCCATTTCCTTGAGAGACTCTGCTGAGTTTTCCTGATGCCTGCTTAGGATGGTTGGGATGAAGATGGGAGATTTAGACTTGGGAGGGGGGCTGAATGGAGGCGGGTGGGTGGAAGAGGAAGGGCGGGCAGGAATACTGTCAGTATTAAGGGGCTGATCATCTGAGAGATTGCCCAGGGACTCAAAGCTATTCTTGGAAGCAGGATTTTGGGGCTTGGAAGGCTGGGGTTTGGGCCCATTCTGAGGCTTTTTATGCATGCGTTTTTTGTTCGTAACTTTGGTAAAGTTGTCTTGAGATGGGGTTTTAGAGGATTCAGGAGAGCTGGCTTTGACATTGAGGGGGCAGTCTCGGAACAAATGCCCTAGTGCATGGCATCTCCTGCACCTGAAGGGTACATGCTCATAATCGAGAGGCTGGATCCACTCCTCATCGCGATGGGCAAGGGTAATTGACTCAGGAAGCGCCTCATTTAGTCTAATGAATACACATATTCGAGCGTATGAAATGAACTTACGGTTTTTTGTTTCTTCCGCTGCCCTGATGTATTGTCCCACTCCATTTCCTATGCTCATTAGACATTTTTCTTCCCAGTATTCATCCGGGAGTGAATAAAGTATGATCCAGACAGGTGCCCATGTGAGATCTTCTTTGTCAGGGCTAAATCTGGGCTTCCAGTCCCTGATGTAGAGACCTGCCGAGTTGAAGAAGTACGGCCCTCCTCCCAGGATCCTGTATTTATCTTCCAAACAGAAGAAGATGGCGGTGAAGAAGCCCTTCGGCCCCAGCTGGAGAGTGATATCTCCCTTTGGCTTCCATTTAGCTGCAATCCAACCATTTAAGGCCTGTTCGGTTGGCCAAAACCCTATGAACTTTCCAATGATTGCATGGTCCTTCATAAACTCTATCCTGCTATCGATAACGTCTCCAGTCAGTTCTATTCTCGGCCTTTCCTTGGCTATCGGACGGCAGGTGGAAGAGGTAACCTTCGGGCTGTCCTCCCACGAATCTTGTTCTTCTGGCTGATTACTGTCACTGCCTTGTTGCTGCTTCCCTGAGTTGAGTAGATCCGGATAAATCGACCCGAAAATGACCTCAGGTTCCGGTTTGTGGTGTGAGGGGGAGGGCTTTGACGCCCCCCCCTGAGGCGGATTCATGGCTTGTCGCTGATCCCCGTCAGATCTGTCGTACTGCAGAGGATTTGGTACAGAGTCTGACCCCGATCCACTGTGCTGTCAGCACCGTCGAGGGTTTCCCACTCAGAACCCTAGCTCAACCGCTGCATCCGCTCTGTCACTCCTCCCATTATCATCTTCATGGTCAAACCCAAGGGATTTTTCTTAAGCTTAGGATTAATATTATAAACCTTATGAATATTATTATACCCTAGGAATATGAGCCCTTAGATTAATAAACCCAAGGGATTGATTTTATAAACCCAATGGATTAATTCTAAAACCCCAAGGTATTATAAAACCAAGGGAATAATATTAAACCCAAGGGATTAATATTATAATCTCAAGGTATATAAACCCTAAGATAAATATTATAAACCCTAAAAGAAATATGGTTGACCATGGTTCATTTTCATATTAAGGTAATATTTTTCACAATGCGACGATGGACATGGTTGACCATCGTTAAGCATGATTGATTTTCATATTGAGACAATTTTTATCACAATGCGATGTTGGACCATGATTGACCATCGTTGAGCATGATTGATTTTCATATTGAGACAATATTTGTCACAATGCGACGTTGGATCACGGTTGACTATGGTTGATTTTCATATTGAGACAATCTTTGTCACAATGTGAATTGGACCATGGTTAACCATGATTATAAACCAAAGGGATTTTTAGTAAACCCTAGGATTAATATTATATATCTTATGAATAATATTACACTCTGGGAATATGAACCCTTAGATTAATAAACCCAAGGGATTGATATTATAAGCCTAAGGGATTAATTCTAAAACAATCCTT
This sequence comes from Pinus taeda, assembly GCA_000404065.3. Classification (NCBI taxonomy): domain Eukaryota; kingdom Viridiplantae; phylum Streptophyta; class Pinopsida; order Pinales; family Pinaceae; genus Pinus; species Pinus taeda. The sequence goes on from APFE031220512.1 coordinate 8,344, forward strand.
CTCACAATGTGACGTTTGAACATGGTTGACAATCTGATTAATTATTAAACCTCAAGGTATTATAAACCCAAGGGAATAATATTAAACCCAAGAGATTAATATTATAAACCCAAGGTATATAAACCCTAAGATAAATATTATAAACCCTAAAATAAACATGGTTGATCGTGGTTGACCATGATTCATTTCCATATTGAGAAACTCTTTGTCACAATGCGACATTGAAACATGGTTGACCATGGTTTAGCATGATTGCTTTTCAAATCGAGACAATGTTTGTCACAATGCTACATTGAACCATGGTTGATAATAGTTGACCATGGTTCATTTTCATATTGATATAATCATTATCACACTATGACATTGGACCATGGTTGACCATAGTTATAAACCAAGGGATTTATATTAAACCTTAGGATTAATATTATAAACCTTATGAATAATATTATACCCTTTGGATATGAATTCTTAGATTAATAAATGCAAGGGATTTATATAATAAACCTAAGGGTTTAATTCTAAAACCCCAAGGTATCATAAACTGAAGGGAATAATATTAAACCTAAGGGATTAATATTGTAAATCCAAGGTATATAAACCACAATATAAATATTATAAACTCCATAAAAACATCTTGACCATGGTTGACCATGATTATAAACACAAGAAATTTATATCATAAACAAAAGGAATATGAACCCTTAGATTATAAACCCAAAGGTTTATATTATAAATCCTATGAATAATATTACACTCTAGGAATAAGAACCTTGAGATTAATAAACCTAAGGGATTAATACTAAAAGCGCAATGGAATAATATTAAACCTAAGGGATTAATATTATAAACATTAGATATATAAACCCTAAGATAAATAATATAAACCCTAAAATAAACATGGTTTGCCATCGCAAATTTTCATATTGAGACAATATTCGTCGCAATGTGACGTTGGACAATGGTTGATTTTCATATTGAGACAATCTTTGTCACAATGTGACATTGGACCATATAAACCCAAAGGGTTTTTATTAAACCCTAGGATTCATATTATAAACCTTATGAATAATATCATACCTTGGGAATGTGAACCCTTAGATTAATAAACCCAGGGGATTTATATTGTAAACCCAAGGGTTTAATTCTAAAATCCCAAGGTATTATAAACTCAAGGGTATAATATTAAACCTGAGGAATTAATATTATAAACCGAAGGTATATAAACCCTAAGATAAATATTTTAAACCCTAAAAGAAACAGGGTTGACCATGATTTATTTTCATATTGAGATAATTTTTGTCACAATGTGGCATTGGACCATCGTTGACCATTGCTGAGCATGATTAATTTTCATATCGAGACAATCTTTGTCATAATGTGATGTTGTACCATAGTTTATTTTCATATTGAGAAAATCTTTGTCGCAATGTGATGTTTGACCATGTTTGACCATGATTATAAAACCAAGGGATTTATATTAAACCCAAGGATTAATATTATAAACCATATGAATAATATTATACCCTAGGAATATGAACCTTAGATTAATAAACACAACATATTGATGTTATAAACCCAAGGAAATAATAAACCGAAGTGAATAATATTAAACCCAATGGATTAATATTATAAACACTAGGTATATAAACCCTAACATAAATACTATAAACCCTAAAATAGAAATGGTTGATTTTCATATTGATCCCATCGTTATGGTAATGTGATATTGGATAAAGGATGACCATGGTTGATTTTGATATTGAGACAATCTTTGTCATAATGTGACATTAGACCACGATTGACTGTGAATGACCATGGTTGATGATGATTGACAATGATTGACCATGGTTGACAATGTGATTCATTCTAAAACCCCTATGTATTATAAACCCAACAGAATAATATTAAACCAAAGGGATTAATATTATAAATCCAAGGTATATAAACCCTAAAATAAACATGGTTGATCATGGTTGACCATGGAGCATTTTCATGTTGAGAAAATATTTATCACAATGCGATGTTTGTATAAATTCCTTGTAGCTTTGAACTGCTTATGTAATTTTCTAAAACAAAAGACTTGGATATACTCTACTCATTAGAAAAAGAAATTAATCGATTGAGAAATCACAAAATGAGACAAGATTCAATCACATATGCTCAGAGATTTATCTAGGGGGAAAACTTGCTACTCAAAACCCCTTCCTATATGTATATTGCATTAAATCAGAAAAATCAAGGAGAAAATATAATGCTTGTTCTTCCTGAACAATCTCTGCACAAGTACAATCTATCTCACTACCTCACAAGCTCACTCTGGAAAATACTTAGCTAATTTTGTTTCCTCCAAGATCCCATTTCCTTGTGATGTTTCTCAAGGAATTATCCCCCTATTAAATACGAAATTCCTCATCCATAACTGCGCAATCCCTATAGGCCCTTCTGTAATTGAATGCACCACATGTACAACTCGAAAAATTATACAACTGATAGTACACTGCCCTTGAACGACAATCTCAACTGGGTAACTCGAATTTCATGCATGCAAAAGTTAATTATGATTGATTTATCAGTTAACTGGTTGAACATTGAAGTTGCACCCCATTGCTAGACCTTGTACTAGTTCCTCTAATAGTTGGAACTAGTTTCACTAGCTTTAACTCAGTTAAATTGAATTATATAATTACAACTCAAAATAAACTCAACCAGGGATCCTTTAAAGTAGGATACACTCTACATGAATCAAGTTAGACCTCAACCCGAACTAATTGAACTAACTAAGTCAAACTAACTTAATTAACTCGTACAAGTTGTCTTTTGATGTGCAATTACAATTTTTTTCCTAATTTAATTCAAGGGAAAATTAAATCAGGATTTTTCCTATTCCATTTTCAACAATGTTGGACCATGGTTGAACATGATTTATTTTCAAATCAAGACAATCTTTGCCATAATGTGGTGTTGGACCATGGTTTAACATGGGTCTATTAATCTAAGGGTTCATATTCCTAGGGTATAATATTATTCATAAGGTTTATAATATTATATTATATTATATCAAACCCTAATTTTAGATTATATTAAAACCTAAATTTAAGATTATATCAAACCCTAATTTTAAGATTGTTATATCAAACCCTTCTTTACTTGTTTTTTGGTAACCATATATATTTATTTATTCTATTTTCCTTTCTTTTTTAACTCTTATTATAAAAATTGATTGTAAAGATTAAAATTATTATTAAACCTAACACTAAAACATAACACTACTTACTCTTAAATATTTATTAACATGGTGTTTGAGTAGGTGAATGTGAATGTCAACATTATGTAAAGTGATTTAAAGGTGGTGTGTATAGGATGATGAGAAGTCCTTTTTGTTGTTTTCTATTAAAGTTTTGAAGCTGAAAAATAACGTTATTGTATTTAGTTGTTATTGCATCAATGATATTATTAATAGTATTATTTTTAATATTAATGTGAAAGTTATTATTGTGATTATTAGTATTTTTCCCTTAAGGAAAAATTGTAATTTTCATTGATAGTAGAAAATTACATATTGTATATATTATATCGCATATGATGTATAGTGTGGCGATTTGCCCATAAAAAAATATCAGAGTTCAAAATGGCTCCATGCAAGGAGAAATAGTTTTCAAAATATACAACATAGTTTCATAAAAGATCCACACTGGGAGTTGTAGTATATGTTCTGTCCTTATGTACAACATGTATAATTGTGATATATATGTACTGATAAATATGCCAAAAAATAACATAAAAGTCCATGTATAATCAGGCCCCTCAGGACCCCTTATGCTTTGAAGTCCATGTAGGGTCAGTTATAGTATTAGTAGTGTTCATCGTCCCTTTGTTCCTGAATCAACCATGTACCTCGAGGTCAGTTCGTAGCTTCCTTGGAAAGCTGATTGGAAATCTGGTTACGGTCCCTGTATATATGACAACAAACAAATGAATCAAAATGTGCTTTAAGTCTGAGAGCCTCTTCCAGAATGTGCCTCAGAGTATAAGCATGACAAGATGAAATATTATTTATCTAGTTGATCATAATCTTTGAATCCCCAAAAATTTGTATGTTTTTGCATTTTTTTTCTAAGGCAAATTGTAGGAGGTGTTTAAGGGTGATGAGCCCTGCAAAATTTCTTGTACCCATTCCAAACCCCATCTAAACTTTATAAAAGTGAGTATTAGAAAGGTAGAGTACAACTCCCCTCCCACACCCGTCATCTTGTCCTAGCCCATAAAAAAAAGCCCAGGGATAGGCTTTGTTAATAGCCTCATGTATAATAGTCCTCGAGGGAGGAGTAACATCATCATCAGGAAGGAGGTGATAGATGGCCAAAATATGGGAAAACATGGTGTGCCATCTAGGGATGATGTTTCGAAAGATAAATTGATTCCGAGCTAGCTAGATGGCCCATAAAATGAGGAGAGGGAGATTTATGGCTTTGTTCGGGGTTACCAAAGCCCACCAAGATGTGCCTTGCCATTTGCCGGGGGTATGAGAGGCAAGGAGGGTCAAATGCCAGAGGTCCGCAATGATCGGGCAACAAAGGAAAAGATGGTCAATGGATTCAGAGTTGCTTTTGCAGAAAACACACCAAGTTGGGCCGTTGAAGGCTCGTTTAGCTAGATTATCTCCTGTGGGAGCCATGTTCATGAGTATTGTCCACATGAATAGTCGCATTCTAGGGGCCGCTTTAAGTTTCCACAGATGGCTCCACTAAAGTTCAATGGTCAGGGGGCAGTGATCCACAAAAACACAGAAGTATTTGTATAAAGTTAGTATTTGCATACTGCCACCAATGATCAAAATCTCTCTTTTATATCATATTAGAGTCCCATTTGAATTTTTTTGCATTCCACTCAGGTCATCATGAAAAAATTTGTTCACTGATGGTAGCCAAAAATCCAAAATCACTTTTCCCTCTCAAAAGTTTGTATTTGTTGGCCCTCCTTCATGTGTCTTATGGGGTTCCATTGAACATGAAGGCTCATTTCACCATATTTTATATCAGTCAAATCCACTTGAAATTTAGTCATTTGAGGTTCCATTAGGTCACCTAGGTTTTATTTTTCCAAGGTCCAATAAATCACCATCTCACTGCATAACGTCAGCAAAATATGAGAGTCAATAAAATAATATATTTTTCAGTTAAATAAAGCTTTCCAAAGCATGTACCCATAGTTACTGAAAGCCCTAAATTTGATTTCAAGAAGGGATTTTATTCCAAGTTTTTAAATTAAAACATCAAAGAGATGCAATAATTTTATTTTTGTTTATGTAATTTTATGTCTATTATATGTAATAAGTTACTTTTTAGCTGCATACTCAAGTCCATTTCCAAAAGCATCCCAAGCAAAAGTGAAAGTCAGGATTTCCATAGCATCATCCACGAGTCAAGAGCAAAAAGGTCAGAAAGTAAAAAAGCATTAATATGAAAATTTGGAAATGACAAGAAACATTAGAAAGTGGGTGTTAGAGCCTAGATTTACCTCAGGCTGAAAAGGTAAGCTTCTAGGTCCACATCAAACCACACTCAGCCTCGTAGCTAGCCCTACGAGGAAAGGAGAGGGCTCTCTTCGGGTCAATCTTAGCAAAAGATAAACGATGGGGCTTGAGATGATTGAAATAAAAACTAATTTTAGGCTAGGTATGAAGTGCAAGGATTTGACTTGATTTTGGGGAGATTTTATTGGAAAAAAGGGAAAGGCAAATTTGGGTTTGGGGATGAGGCCAAATTTTTGCAGAGTTCCGGTTGGGGCAAGGTAGGTAGTAGTTTTGATGCTTTTAGATTAAATGAATGGATAGAAAAGACCGCTGAGGAGCTGAAGAGGGCAAGAGGCTATCAAGAATCCTCTTCAAATTGAAGAAAACATTAAGAGTTAAACAAAACTAAAAGATAGAGCACAACAAACTCATGAATTCTACCTTTGTCACTCAAATTTGTTTAATTTCAGAAGCACAGAGAAGGGAAATGGCACACATAAACATCAATGAACTTACAATTGCATGAAGAAAAACAACATCAAAACACAGAGCCACAAGGATCCCAACAAGTGCTGCAAAACCCTGGTCTTTCCTTTGCCAAAAATGCAGAAATCAAATGTACAATGAAGTGCCAAGCAATCCCAAGTGTCCAACCATCTACCAAAATCCAACCCCTACACTATGAAATTAATAAAATATATACATTTTCTCATCCTTTTACTAAGGGATTGAGCTCAACCATTTTCTTCAAAATAGAATTAGTTACATTAAACCTGGGCCGAATTTCTGAAAATACGTGTTGAAGATGAACTCGTATCTCCTAAACCATAACCGTTGTTACAAACCTGAAAGAGGGTTTTGTAGATAAGGTCATGTTGGAGAAAACCCTCTCTCAAATTTGGGAAATTCGTTTCCCGTAGCTCACAATTTGTTCCACAAAAGCATCTCTAAAATAGAAAATCATTAAAAATTTAAATCTGTGAAAATGAGCTGTAAAGATCTAGTCACATATCCCAATCCATGACACCTGTGAACAAACTGAAAGAGGTTTTGGTTATATGGATTGTTCTTAACAAATATTTCCTTGGGTTTTGCAAAATTACTTTCCATCTGTTGTAAAATAGCCCCGCACTGAAATGACTAAAACAGTAAAAATTATGAAAAGTTTGCTTTGTTTTAATGTAGGCTCCAAATATCATTGTATATCTCCCACATAGCAGCACCTGTGCATAAAATGAAGGAATTTTTTGTTATATGGTATGTGATGAACAAAAACCTCTTTCACTTTTGAAAAATTCCTTACCATTATTTCAGAAACTGATTTTGTACTAAACTTGTCATTGCGTGCAGCAACTGACCTCAAAACATGGATAACCAAGAATCACTCCTTCATTTCTTCTAATCCAGGAACCGGTTACGGGAGTGTGATATACTGTTGGAAAGATGTTTTCAAGATTCTTCTGATGGAAACACTTGTGACATGTTTTGTGCTGAACATCATGTGCAAAACATCTAACAAAACTAGACATAGTAAGAGCTCATGTTGATCCCTGGTGACAGGCTGCGAAGACTGGAACTAACATCGGCTCCAATGGGGATGGTAGCTCCTTGGAGGTGCCAAGAACAATAGATCTCTGGAAATCATACAATTCCTCTTCCATTGGGCATGGATGGTCAAACAACTGCAAACCCAAAACAACTCATACCGATCCAAAAACATATACATATTGCAACTTGTACATAAACAAATACCGAAAACTGAAATGTTGCCTTGGGCAGCTTATTTATGTACAAATCTAACCCACTTTGCTGCAAAATTGATAGATCAAGTAATATTGTAATGCCATATCAACCAATCAAGTAACTATGATAAGGATGCTTCTTGAAAGTGTTTCAACCAGGACACATATGTAAATACTGACATCCATATATGCACAGAACGAGTCTGGTTATGTAAAAGACAATTTGATCTATCATTCAAACTGAAATTTTTTTCCATGTATGTTGCAATAGGATCAAAGAAACTAGACTTTGTTTGCTGCCCTGATTCCTCAACATAGACCTCCAACTACAAACTGTCAATGCAAACATCCATGGGCAACTCTATTGTTTCTTGTTTTGAAGGAGGGAGAGTTTCCAAGAACTTTTTGGGATCTCAGAATTCATATGATTGGATCTGATCTTTTAAATACCGAATCTCCTTCTCAAAATTTTCAATAACTAACTCAAAGAAACCAGCTTTAGCTTTAGGAGGAAACTTCGGAGATCTCAAACATTGAAGCACGACAATGAAAAATGCTTCATTAATTTCAATATCCACTAACTAATCTCTAACTTCTTTTAAAGCTTCACAAACCACAGGGTCTGCCACATACCCTACCATTTTATTTTAGTGCATGAATGGATCAGTGAGCGCTGGAATCTTTGGATTGAGTTGGAGTTGCCAGGTGAATGTTTCAACCTTCATATGTGTTTGACTGCTGTCCACCATAAGTAATCAGATCTGAACTTGATACTGTTACTTGGGAAATTTGCAGGTTAGATATTCCATTTATAAGACTAGACCGGAGATTGACTAAAGTAACTTTTATCTACTTTCGCTAATGCAAAGAAAAAGCGTTTCGAAGGCTACCTGGCTAATCTTCAGACTCCGTCTATAGTCTATAAAACAAAGAACACTAACAAACAAATAAACGTTTCTCCCTAGTATGGTCGCCACTATGTTAGAGCCTAGATTTACCTCAGGCTGAAAAGGTAAGCTTCTAGGTCCACATCAAACCACGCTCAGGCTCGTAGCTAGCCCTACGAGGATAGGAGAGGACTCTCTACAGGTCAATATCAGCAAAAGATAAACAATGGGGCTTGAGATGACTGAAAGAAAAACTAATTTTAGGCTAGGTATGAAGTGCAAGGATTTGATTTGATTTTTGGGAGATTTTGTTGGAAAAAAGGGAAAGGCAAATTTGGGTCCGGGGATGAGGCCAAATTTTTGCAGAGTTCTAGTTGGGGCAAGGTAAGCAATAGTTTTGATGCTTTTAGATTGAATGAATGGATAGAAAATACTGCTGAGGAGCTGAAGAGGGCAAGAGGCTATCAAGAATCCTCTTCAAACTGAAGAAAACATTGAGAATTAAACAAAACTAAAAGATAGAGCACAACAAACTCATGAATTCTACCTTTGTCACTCAAATTTGTTTAATTTCAAAAGCAAAGAGAAGGGAAATGGCACACATAAACATCAATGAACTTACAATTTCATGAAGAAAAACACCATCAAAACACAGAGCCACAGGGATCCCAACAAGTGTTGCAAAACCCTGGTCTTTCCTTTGCCAAAAATGCAGAAATCAAATGTATAATGAAGTGCCAAGCAATCCCAAGTGTCCAACCATATACCAAAATCCAACCTCTACACAATGAAATTCATAAAATATATGCATTTTATCATCCTTGTACTAAGGGATTGAGCTCAACCATTTTCTTCAAAATAGAATTAGTTACATTAAACTTGGGCCGAATTTCTGAAAATAGGTGTTGAAGATGAACTCATATCTCCTAAAAAATAGTTGTTGTTACAAAACTGAAAGAGGTTTTTGTAGATAAGGTAATTTTGGATGAAAACCACTCTCCAATTCGGGAAATATGTTTCCAGTAGCTCGCACTCTGTTCCACAAAAGCATCTCTAAAACCGAAAATCATTAAAAATTTAAATCTGTGAAAATGAGCTGTAAAGATCTAGCCACATATCCCAGTCCATGACACCTGTTTAAAAAATGAAAGAGGTTTTTGTTATATGGATTGGTCTTAAAACAAATCTCCTTGGGTTGTGCAAAATTACTTTCCATCTGTTGTAAAGTGGCCCCGCATGGAAATGACTAAAACAGTAAAAAATATGAAAAATCTGTTTTGTTTTAATGTAGGCTCCAAATATCATTGTATATCTCCCACATAGCAACACCTATGCATAAACGGAAGGAGGTTTTTGTTATTTGGTATGTGATGGAGAAAAACATCTTTCACCTTTGAAAAATTCCTTACCATTGTTTCAGAAACTGATTTTGTACTAAACTTGTCATTGTGTGCAACAACTGACCTCAAAACATGCATAACCAAGAATCGCTCATTCATTTCTTCTAATCCAGGAATTGGTTACAGGAGTGTGATATACTATTGCAAATATTTTTTCGAGATTCTTCTGATGGAAAAAATTGTGACATGTTTTGTGCTGAACATCATGTGCAAAACATCTAACAAAACCAGACATAGTAAGAGCTCATGTTGATCCCTGGTGATAGGCTGCAAAGGCTGGAACTAACAATGGGTATGAAAACTCATAAATTAAATTCCACTCAAGTATAAAGCCTCTCAAGACACTCATGAAGCCTCATTTTCACTCTAACACTCTCAAAACTACTTAGCAAAAGAAAATTGGCGATTTTAAGGTGAAATTGGGCAAACCAGAGCAAGAGGATGCGTTTAGCAGGGTCGTTGTGCGTTTAGCTTGGTCGCTGCACTCGTATAGAAGTCGTTGTGAATTTACGAGAGATCCCAATGTTATTTATAATGGCACTACACTCCTGTAGAGGTCATTGTGCATTCGACCAAGTCGTTGCACTTTATCTCGGGTCGCTACGTGTTTACCTGGAAGGAGCCAAAACGTCCTATAAACCCTCCATCATCACCAAGTTTCCAAGTTGATCATCATTTACTTCAACAAATCAGGTTGGTGGAAAAATTACTCACTCCCTCGCTCCATTATTCACCTGCATAGGGTTTAAGTTGTTTGTTGTTTTTCCTAAGATCAAACCCTAGTCATACATTCCCACCATCTCAAATTACATTTCCTAGCTTTCATCACTATTCCCCCTCACTTAACAACTATCCCTTATCACCTCCCACTTTCCACACATCCTCATATCCTCCTCATCATCTCTCCTCACATCATTCCACATTTCCCATACCCACAGTCCATTCCACCATTTCCCTAGGGTTTTAACAACAACAAATCATGGTAGAAGAAGAACACACAAGTTAGAGTGAGGAAGAAAAACAACAGAGCAAGAAATATAAAAAAGGAGGGAAAATCATTAGATATGAACCAACCAACACTAGAGAGCTCATGGAATCTCCCATCACTGTCACAAGCTTCAAACATATGGGTTGTTTTGAGTTTTGTGAGAAGGTGGAAAGGACACAACATCATTCTAAATTGACCAGACAATTCATCATCAACCTCCGTGACAACCAAGAAACCCTTGTCGGTGTCACCTTTACCATATCTTCTTCTATCATATCAGCTACTACTGGGATCCCAGATGTTGGGGAAAAATGGTTTAAATAGGCAGATTTGGATTATTGCTACTATGAGCCATATCTTAAACCCAACCACAAGAATGAAAGAAGGAGGATTTTTCTTTTCTATTACCTCCTAGACAGATATGTTCCTATGATGAAAATGATCATGAATTACTTCACATGTGAGGGCAAGTTTTCAAGGCTCTATTCCTATCATATTCAGTTACTCATGCATTTTACAAGAGTCAAAATGCTCAATCTGCCCTACTATCTTTACTCTGATATTGAAAAGATGTCATACGTTTCCCGAAGGAAATATCATGATCATCAAATGCATAGCATATTTCACCACTCTCTCATCATAATGATAGTCCTACACCACCTTCATCAACTTAACATTGCATGGGACACTTTCATATCCAATGAGATTTTCACAGTCCCACCTATTCAGCATGGCCAAGAGGAATCTTCATCCTCTCATCCATCCACCTCCATTCCTCCACCTCAGTCCATACATCATTCATCTTCATCTAATGAGTCAGGCACACCATCACCTCCATCATCACCTTTTCATGAGCCTATTAATTCACCTGACAGAGATGAAGGAACTAAGCAGGAGCATATTGAGCATGGTGAGAGCAGCAAGCCCAAAAGGGTTGGTTTAGGTACCTTGGCACATACCTATCATAGAGGGCATAGGAAAGTGTTTTCCCCACTAATTGTGGGAGGGGCCTTGCCTTCTTCATCGACAAAGCAGGTACAGAAGGGTAAGGAAAAAGTTTTAGAGGTAGAGATCCAGCAGCAGCAGGAGGACCTCCATGAGATAGAGCATGATTTTCAGTTAGTTGGCTCAGATGAGCATGATGACAGTAAAAGCACAACTATTATCATCAAGGATAGGAATTCACTCATAGGTGAGGTCGAGGTCAACTTGCAAAGGGCCAAATGGATCATTTCCTACTATAAGTAGGAAAATAGGCAGTTTGAGGTCAAACATGAGCTCATGGAGATTCAACTCAGAAAGGAAAAGAGAGAGGCTATAAAGGAAAAGGCCTTACTTAATGAGGCATATGGGCAGTATGGTGATCCACTTGATGAATAGGTGCCAAGAAGAAGGCCAAAGACTAGAGGCCTAAAGAGAGCTGTGGAGTAAGAAAGGAAAAGGGAGGAAGAACTAGCCAATTAGCTTACCTTGAATGAGCAATTTTCCAAGATGGTAAATGAAAACCAAGAATATTGGCCTGAGAAAGTAAATGATCATCTGGAGAACCTCCTAGACAAGGCCAAGAAGGACTATGATATTCAAAGAAGGATGGTGAAGAACTATGCTATGACAGACAAAATTGCAAGGGCCAAGCTCAAAAGAGATGATGCAAAAATTGAGGCGTTGACCAAGAAAGAGGAGAAAAATAGGTTGGATATCCTTGCCGAGGCATCACTCCATGCCTCAAACATATAGCCATCTATTAGCCCACCGATTTTGGCCATTATTGAACAATTTTGGAAAGATATGTTTTGTTGTGTTTTTTGAGAAATTTTGGCACAGTCAACATGGTCAAATGCGCAACACCTAGGATGTTGCACTTTTTTTTGGAGCATCCAATGAGAAAATGGTAAAAATTTTTAGATTTAGAATGATGAGGAAATGTACCCTGTAATTGTTCTAAGCATTTGGAGAAAAACGGGTCAGCCAAAAGGGTCAAAAACTACCAAAAAAATCACCTTTCTGCCTCTTTTCTGTCCTCGTCACAGTGCGTTTGAGTAGGCTTGGGAGATTGAAATTTTGGAGGGGCAAGTCAAGCCAATTTTGAAAACCAAGGGCATTGTTGGAAACTAGACATGATAATCTTTCCAATGAGCTATCCTGGGCTAGATTTGGACATTGGAAAGGTAGTCAACAGTCAGCTTGAAGAGGACGTTGTGCTTTTGACCATGGTCGCTGCGCGTTTAACCAAGTCGTTGTGTGCTTGACAATATTCCACAATTTTCACTGTTTCACTCCAAGTTGACTTTTACCTATGGGAAATTCAATTTTTACCTATGTAATTGATCTAGATGATGTAATTATTATGTTTTTACTTTTATCTAGGGCAGATACTTCAGTTAGATGACCTATGTGGCATGCAATGAATCTATTTGCTAAGAGTAGGGATGAGTCATTTTGAGCATTGTACACTCCAACTATCAGTTCAACCTTTCTTGCAACTGCTCCTCCTCTCATGGATTCGAGCCATGAGTTGGTTTTTGGCCTATATTATGTATTTTCTTAGTCATTTTATGGGTTGGATTTAGTAGGGATGCTATACTAGAGTTTAGAGACTATTGTATTGGATTTTGGCAATTTTCAATAGATGAGTTGCAACTATTTTTCTGGGATACATGTGGTATGAATTTTTAGCATTGTTTCTTCTTTGTGATCATTTGTATGAATGTTTTATCAGTTCATAAACCATTTCATGTCTGTTATATGGTAATTTTGAAGTTGATATGCATAATACATTCTTGCTCATGCTCTGTTTTGGGTAATTTATCATACTTTGTCCACTTTTCTCAGTTTAGGAAGAATACATCTCTTATGCTCTTCTTAACTCCTCATCAATATTAAACCATATCATCAAATCACCTTTTAAGTGTTAAGCTTCATACCTACCTTTCTCCTTTTGAATGTTTGCAATCATATCTCATTTGCCCTGACCTAGTCCATCTGACCTAAATCACCCATCCTTGTGACTCCCTAACCAAAATCAAATCAAATAACCCCCTACACTTTACATCTAGCCTAAAACCATAATATATTTAGCCCTCTTGGTTGTGATCCTTTGGAGAGAGCCCTCTCTGGGTTTAGTAGGGCTAGCTACCAAGTCAAAAGATTGGTGTGTGGTTACCTCAACTGGACTCTTCCTCAGCCTTGGAGATCTGAAGGAGTGATAACATACTAGCGCTGCTGTTGGGGAACGAAAGGTTCATTTTCCCTGGGTGTATGACTAGTTATTATTGAAATTTGGTCCTTTGGATGATGGGACTAAGCTTTACAAAGGCCGATTCAGAAATTGCAGTGCCTAGATTGTAGAAACTAGCCTCAAGGAGACAATAAGGAAAATTCTGCATCCTAGTCGAGTTGATTCGATTGAAGACAATCAGAGCTTGTTCAAAAGCAAATACAGGTACATATCACAAGTTTTATCAAACTTCCTCCTATTGGTAAGCTCTTAATCATTACCAAGTTTGGATTTCACTATTGAAGACTTTCCTTTATAAATAATTTAAGTTTAGCTCAAAGTCTTAGATCTGATCCTATTGAGTCTGACCTTGTTAAGATACTAGCTTCTAAAAGATACACCGGGTGAAACCCTCACCCTAGTCCTCCTTCTCCGATTGATAACCCTAAGAGGTTGTTGAGAAAGCCTAATGTCCCTATTCCCAAGACCGAAACCCCTAAATTGGAAAGGACCACTTCCTTGCCAGATACACTGCATAGTATCGAGGATATACCTTTCGGCGTTAAATTTGAGGTATCCTTGTTTTGATCAAAATTTGAGTCTAGTCTTACTAAATAATTTTTCGATCCTATAAAGTTTGACTCATATCTTTCTCACCCAAAGTCATTTTTTAACTGATCTTCTTCTGCTTCTTAGTCTTTAAAACTCGAGCATGAGGTTTGCTCAAATTTTCACAATCTTCAAAGCCTAGCGGGTCAGTTACAGATCACTGCTAAAAAGGCTTATATCCAATATCAACCTGAGCTCTTATCTTCTGCCATACCCTCCACGTCATCTCTGAAAACATCCACTTCATCCCCTTCATCTTCTTCACAACCAACACAGCCCATTGCAGTTCCCATCCACCATTCTCCGGGAGTTATGGCAAGATTTGCACCTTTGGTGTTACCGGGTCAGTTAGCAGCATGACCTCAGACCTATGGTCAGAGGCTTCCTCTTTTTGACGCAACCCAGGAGTAACAACCCAACAACATATTGATAAGATGGCTGATTTCATTGACTTAGAGGAAGTCGATGAAGATGATGCTAAAATGAGGTTGATAGCTCAAAGTTTTTCGGGAGACGTGAAAAAATGGTTCCATGGTTTGGCAGAAGGCTCTATTAATTATTTAGATAGGCTCAATGAGTTGTTTTTAGCTAGATGATGGGAAAAGAAGAATCCTTTGCAAATATTGGCGAAATATAATACCTTGAAGAGGAATCCTAATGAGACGGTTCAAGAATTCACGATAAGATTCAATC
The DNA here is from genome assembly GCA_000404065.3 of Pinus taeda. Taxonomy (NCBI): domain Eukaryota; kingdom Viridiplantae; phylum Streptophyta; class Pinopsida; order Pinales; family Pinaceae; genus Pinus; species Pinus taeda. The sequence continues at coordinate 23,392 of APFE031220512.1, forward strand.
AGGTGTACAATTCTATTCCGGACAACATGAAACCTCCATTGGATTTGGCACTTTAGCATTACCCCGATGCTTTTGATCCAAAAATGGCCTATCAGTTGAGGGAAAGGGATCCAACAACTCTTGAAGATATGCAGAACAATGCGGTAAGTGTGGAAGCAAACTTGATGATTAAGAAATCTCAATTGAAACATGAGAAACTGGAAAAGAGAGTGATCATCAAAGAAGAAACTTCCACTTCTACCAATCTAAAACTTGATGCATTAATCAAAACCATGGATAGAATGGCCGACCTGATGATAAATTCAACTAGATCTCTAGAGCCACAAGTCAAAAATCCTAACTTTAGAAATCAGCAGCAAGCTCAGTACAGGATAAAACAAAGAGAGGCTAAGGCTTCTGAAGCATCGACATCCTAGCAGCCTATTTGGACTCCCTTGCAGCAGAATTATGCTGAATATGATGATTAAACAGAACCAATTGTTGAGGAAAATCACTTATTTAGGGAAGATCACCATCCCATTTTCTTGACTGAAGATGAGAAGTATGTCAAGAAAGTGGAGGAGCCTAAATATGAGGACTACATACTGGCAAGCGATAATGCATTGGAAACCCAAACCAATGATTATTAAAGAGGATATTTGAATGCTCATAGTTCTTAGCAGAATCAATATTCTTTGAGGAATAGAGATGTCCCAATCACTCAAAAAAGTGCATCACAACAGAAAGACGCCCAACAGAAATCAAATCCTCAAGGAGGTCAAAGCAAATGTAAAGAGTTGGTAGCAAACAATCATAGCAGAACAAAGAAGCCATGTACAAGCATTTTGAACAAGGATCATGACAACCAAAGGAAGGATCAGATATCGAGGGATCTGCCTGAGAAGAGAGACAATGTCCAAAAGGAGGTAGATAAAACTAGCTCTTTCAATCTAGAAACTGAAATTTCAAAGTTGAAAGTGTCAATCCCTCTTACTAAACTTGTCAAAAATAGCCATTACAAGTCTGACATAGTTGAAATTCTTAAAGTTGATCCTACGTCTAACATGGTTAATATTGAAGATAACAAACTTGAATTGATTTTTGGTCCAACCATAGATTGTCAGTCAGGTGATAGTGATGTTCCTCCATTTTATCTCAGTTTAAGAATTCACCAATTCATTCTTCACAACTCCATGATTGACTCTGGAGCCTCTGATAACTTAATTCGAAAATCCATCATGGAAAGACTAGGTCTAGATATAACTCGTGTGTATCATGACTTCTGCTCTTTTGATTCTGGAAAGGTCCGCTGTCTTGGTCTAATCAAAGACTTGGTAGTATCTTTAGATCAAATCCCTGCCAAGAATGTTTTAATGGATGTGGTGGTAGTTGATATACCACCACGGTTTAGCATGTTATTGTCAAGATATTGGGGAGCAAAATTAAGAGGGACACTGCAATTAGATTTCTCCTATGCCACCATCCCAATTTTCGAGCAATTGAGAAAGTTGTACCGTGAAAACAAAATGAAGTTTATGATAACTAGCAAGGAGAAACCAAACAATCATCCCATACATGTTGTACATATAGATTTAGAGTCATTTATTTTGTACAACGATAGTGGATTGAATGGTGTAGATAGTCAACTTGTAGAGATTAAAGATGTACCAGATATTTTCAATACTATAAGGGCAGTTTCAAATCAAGAAATAGGTGTTTTTCCACACTCATCCGAAAATTCGTCATGCAAGATAGAAAAAGGTTCAGATTAGTGATCAGAGAAGGTAATGGAAACTTCTATAGAGTCTAAAGTGAAAGTTCAGAAATTTGATCCAAAACAAAAAAAAATATGAACAACTCTTGGAAGAGGAAAATGGCCTCTAGACCATGGATTTTGACAATGCCCTTGGGAAAGATGGAGCAGGTATTGGTATTTGGATTAGAAGTCCACATCATCATCAACAATTTAATCTCCCTCAGCATGTTATATTGTGCTCATACAACTTAGCTTTTGATTTCACTAACAATGAGGTGGATTATGAAGCACTCATCACAAGTTTGAATATCTTGAATAGGTTAGGTGCCCGCAGAATTTCCATGTATGGTAATTCAGAACTTGTAATTCCAATTTTATCTAATAAGAAATCTGAGATTCATGTGAAGCATCGGCCCTTAGTTCCTGACAACTAGTGATACTGGCAAGTATTATGGGATGACAAACAGGTGAATAAATTCCTTCGGAGTGAAGGAGAGTTTGAAAATTGTTCTATGGATGAATTCTATGATGAGGATGATCAAGTCATCGAGGCAGGTCAGGTTGATATTATATCACTGAATGATAACAATATTCCGAAAGGTATCATACATTTGGAAGACTTGTTTGATCAGGATTTTGTAGCAAGGAAGCCTACATTGGTTCCTACATAGAAATCTGTTGAAGATGTGAACATCGGGACAACAGAAAAACCAAAAATGATCAAGTTGTCCAAATCATTATCTCCCAAAGCAAAGGAAAAATACATTCATTTAATGTCTGAGTTTTCTAATGTCTTTGCTTGGGATTATGCAGATTTGAAGGAATATGATAAGAAGATAATTCAGTACACAATACCAATCAGGCTCGATCAAAATCCCTTCAGGAAATAGTTTCGAAGGGTCACTCCGAGATTGCTGTCATCCATAGAAAATGAAGTTAATAAACTTTACAAGGCGGGCATTATTGTTCCCATCGATTTTCCGACTGGATATCAAATCTAGTTTCAGTGGGAAAGAAGACTAGGGAGATAAGACTTTGCATAGACTTCAGAAACTTGAACAAAGTGTCACTGAACAACAATTACCCCCTTCCAAAAAATGGACCATATTCTTTAAAGAGTTGTTGGCACTTCCCAGCTTTCACTTTTGGATGACTATTCCGGTTACAATCAAGTTTTAGTGCATGAGGACAATCAGGCTAAGACGAAATTCACCACACCTTGGGGTACATTCAAATATGCCAATATGCCATTTGGTCTAAAAAATGTAGGGGCCACTTTTCAATGTGCCATGGACATAACATTTTCAGACAAAAAAGATGTTTTCCTAGTTGTATATTTAGATGATGTAACTGTATATTCACATTCAGATGATGAACATTTGCATCATTTAAGAATCATTTTTCAGAAGTGTAGAAAGTTCGGAATCTCTCTCAATCCAAAGAAAAGTTTGTTTTCCATGGAGGAAGGCAAACTCCTTGGCCACATCATTTCGAAAGATGGCATCCAGATCGGCCCTTCAAGAGTAGAAGCTATTCAGCAAATTGATTTTTCTTGCAGCAAAAATGAGATCCAAGCTTTCAATTGTAAGATGAATTTCTTACAAAGATTTATTCCTAATTTGGTTGAACATCTTAGAGAAATAACCAATATGTTGAACACAGATAATGAGGTAAAATGGTCCAAGGAAGCCCGTAAGTATTTTCATGCAGTCAAGCTTGCCTTAACCATTGCCCCTGTTTTGATTAGTCCTGATTACATCGATGATTTTATCATATTTTCTTTCACTTCTGAGGATACTATGGTAGTGGTACTAATGCAGAAAAGGGATAAAACCGAGTTGCCAATTGCGTTTTTCAGTCGCAACATTAGGGATGTAGCTCTTAAGTAAAATATCATTGAGAAACAAGCCTTGGATTTGGTAAAGGAAATCAAATATTTCAGAGTTTACATCTTACATTTTCATACTCTTGCTTATGTGCCTAATGCAGTGGTAAAAGAAGTCCTTTTGCAGAATGATTCGAAAGTCCTTGATCAAGCCTACAAAGCTGATCAAGGGTCAAGGCTTAGCCAAACTCATGGCCAAGTCAAACTTTCATGCTCTAGAAATCAACCTTGTGGCAGCATTATCAGATAATCAAGAAGAAGTGGATCTTATTTAGGTATCTGGAATCTTTCTCTCATCTCCACGATAAATGACTTCCACAAAGGAGATTGTGGGGGTCACTTGTATTGGAAAACTACAGCCAACAAAGTACTAAGAGTGGGTTACTATTGGCCTACGCTTTTTGTAGATATTTTCAAGGCACTGATGAGTTGTCACAAGTGTCAAGTTTTTCAAGATAAAAGAAATCTTCTTCCCTTACCTCTACAACCAATATCAGTGAATGCACCTTTTCAGCAGTGGGGCCTAGATTTCATAGGAGAGATAAATTCATCATCATCCGCACAACACAAGTGGATACTGATAGCTACGGACTACTTCACAAAGTGGATTGAAGCAATCCCAACTAGGAAAGCAACTGATTCAGTTATCATTCAATTTTTATAAACTAACATTTTGTCCCTTTTTGGTTGTCCTCATAAGATAATCATAGACAATGCGACAACATTTAAGTCCAAAAAGATGACTGAGTTTTGTGACAAGTAAAAAATCAAGTTGGGACATTCTACAACATACTATCCACAAGGTAATGGTTTGGGAGAGTCCTCCAATAAGTCTTTAATCAACATCATCAAGAAACTATTGGAGGCCCACAAAAATAATTGGCACAAAAAGCTGATCAATGTATTGTGGGCAGATTGGGTGAGTAGTAAGAAATCGCTTGGGCTTTCTCCTTTTCAGATTATGTATGGAGTAGACATTGTTTTCCCTACATCATTGGTAGTCCCCATCATCAAATTGTTACAATAAACGGGAAGTGAAGAGAATGATATGCAGCGCCAGATCAATCAAATGATTCACTTAGAGTAGACATGGGAAGAGGTATTTCAGAACACTTCCAAGCTACATGAGAAGATAAAAAGGATATGTGACCATAAAACAAAGGAAGATGATTTCAAAATCAGAGATGTGGTACTTCGTTGGGATCTTGCAAATGAGGATGTTGGCTTAGTGGGGCCTGACCTAGGTTCATAAGTGATTTAGCTAAGAAAATCCCGGTACTACTGGCCCTTTCGGCAACAGTTCGCAGAGCGCGGACTGAGGTCTCACCTGAAGTAGTATGGGAGGGTGCTAGAACCAGGTTTCCACACCCTAGGCATGTCTGATATGAGGTGATTGGTATGCGGTCCAACCTTCGCACTTATTGCACTACGTGCACCTGCGGGCACCCTGCACCCTGCGATGCTGTCTTCACATGGATCTAGCCGCAGCGCGACCCATGTTATTTACCCAAGTCCTCCTTAATTAGGTTCTGTTAGATGATTACTTAGATTATTTTCATATATAAGCATTCATACAAGTATTCATCAAGTGCACACAGTAAATAAATAGAGTAAAAGTAATGTATAACATCAAAATAAGGATTCAAGAACAGATGCACAGAATAAGCTTCTCTTTATTAACTTTCAATTCCAAGTACAAACCCGACTCCACCTTACGCACTCAGCTGTAGGGGTCTGCGCACTCACCTATAGACTTCTACTAGGCGTCTGCTCACTCAGCTGCAGAGCCTCTTCCTACTACTATGACCTAGTACACTTCAGATTCCACTCTATGCTCTAACCATGCCTGTGTTATTCTATCCTTTTTTCTTTGCTATCTTTACACTTAGAGCCTCACTCTATTTATACAATCCCATGGTCCGTGGACCATGGGTAGGCCGACACAACTTTAAATTACAATATAATGCTTAGGGTGGACAACCTTATGACTCAACAGTACACTTCGCTCTCTGCGGCCGCACTTCGCGGAGTACTATACCATCTTTGACCAAAACTTGGGCTTTGAGCCCCAAAACCTTCTGCGGGGGATCCCATGCCCAACAAGCCCCCAACAAAATCATCGTGACTTGTCCCAAGTCACTCTGCTGGTACAACGATCTTGGCACAGAGCCCCTCCAACTGTGCCTATGCTGCGCGAAGGTCCGTAGCGCATTGTTCTGTCGTTTGTTGGATCTGCTCTACTCTTTTGGCTGAATGCTCGTTGTCAGGGGAAGATCCTTGACATATGACATGCATCACCTTCATATTTGTGAGCTTTCCTTCGATATCGGCATTGATGGGGAAGGCCTCATCAATCCAAGGCTGGACATGCACTTTAAGTACTGCCTCTTTCTGTCACATGACATCCACTTGTTCCTTCAATGCCTTCGCCTGTTGTAGCTTTTCCAGCCGTTGGGTCAAGACAACTATCTGTGCCATCCTATACACACTGTAATACTGTACTTGAAGCTCTCGCACCTCTATTTCCAGGCGCTATATGGTGCGGTCCTCCTGTAAGGAAGTGAGGACCGCAAAGGATTCTTCCAACATAGTAGTATAGTTCTGGACTGCCTATCCTATTTCCTCTAGCCCTTTTTGGATAGTGCCAGTGTGCTATTCCCTAACTTCCGGGGGCATGGATGGCTGTGCCTTCAATTATAGTTTGGAAATCTGAAGGTTGAGGTCTAGCTGTATCCTCGTTGCTTCCTCCTTTGCCTTGCAGAATCCACTAGCCAATCTGTGAATTCACACTCCAATTGGTAGGTCTGTCACAATTTCCAACTTTGGAGCACGGTGACATGCTTCCTCTACTATCTACTCTAGCTGTTGATTCTGCGGGAGCACTTCATCGCGTTGTAGATTAAGTCGCTCGATGTTGATTCACTATCCGCTGAACATTTGTACTGCGTGTCCTTCCCTAGCGCAGAGTTCTGTTGTCGCTCTGTCGTGTAGCTGGTATAACTTATCCCATGGAAGGGAAACCAAGTTTGGGCCAAGTCCCTTGATCCGGCCCACCACGGCTCTGTCCTCCGTGTTGTCCACTGTCAATGCTCCTTCCAATAGCACAACAGTGTTAGCCATTTTGGCTCACAACTACTGCTCCGTTGCTGATGTACCTGTAGCACCATAAGTGGCTACCATTCCCTCCTATGGGGGTCACACCTAAAGTTGCTGCAGTTGCGCCCTGAGGGCCCCCAACACATTTTGTTGCTCCGTCTTCACTTATTGGAGTGCTTCCTTGGTGACCTCGCGAACTGTGTCACTGATGTCATAGAGGTCACCCTCTATCAATGTACTAGGTTCACTGTCTAGTTTAGAAGCCTTGGTATTCTTCCGTGGGCCTACTCGTTCCATACTGTGTGGCCATTTTAGTTGGGTAAATGTCGTGCTTGGGTCCACGCCTTCCACTGTGTCATCTGTTCCCTGTCCCATGGTCAAGTTCAGGCCTCATTCCTCTCGTGTTGTGGTGACCCCTATTGCCTGTGTTGTTGCTGCTTTTTTGGTGCCCTTGGTTTGCTCTACGACGTCCTTCACTGCCTCACGGAAAGCCCTTACCTCCTTGACCAACTACTCATTGCACTTCTGCTGAGCCAACAGCTTCATGGCATCCTTCTGTTTTTGTACCACTGTCTTATCGCATGCCGCCAGATCCTGGGCGCGCCACTCAAGTGGCCATGAGTCAAGCACAGTGAAAATGGCATCATCAATCACGATGAAAGGAAGTTTGGTCCAGTTCTGTGCCGGATCTTTATGTGCCTTAATATACACATTGTGCATATCCACCTTGAAGTCTGCAAAGCTCCACAGACTATCGTACACTATGGGGGATAGACGTGGCCTTTGATGATCCACATCCGAACACTTGCCTCCATGAGCACCCAGAAGATCTTGGTCTCACACATCCTTATGGCATCCTTCGTTGCCTAGAGTGACGCGTATTTTTCCGCCTCTGGCAAGTCCTATTCAAAGGGAGGGAACTGACTGTCCTCAAGCAGTTCCCCAGTCACCAATAAGATAGACAAGAGTTCTTTGTAGTTGGTTAGGAATTCTTCACAGAGGAATTCAGCCTAGTTGAATTGGACCCCCTCCGCGTATTGTTCGGCCAACGCGACGACTGTTGCTGGTAACTCGTTTCTGTGACATTTTCTCATCACCTTCCCTACTAGCAGCTGGGTGGCTATGCGCACCCCTTTGTCTTGAATGCTACTAATTACGTAGCTTCTCTGCTTCTTTTCCAACTTGTATTTATTCTTCATGGCCTCTGTGAGTGCCAAATCTTTGCTTTTGCCAGCTATTTCTGTGGGGTCCCTTCCCTTATAAGGAAGCCAAGAAATCTTGTGAATAAACTCTGTCATTATGGGAATAGGCTCCTCCATCCACAAGTACCGATCCTGTACTAGGCAAAACAACTGCCTGATGGCAAATATCATAATCAGTGCATGGTGAAAATGTAGAATCCATAGTAGGTGGAGTAGCCCAACCTTCTCCACACCACGCAACCATTTCTATGGTTCTAGCACTGTAATGGACCCCTCGTTGCTCTGTTTCATGAGTTTGCTAGTCTCCAAATGTGGGAACTTTTCACTGTCTGCGAGGTCCCATTCTTCAAATTTTATCATGGGCACGTGGCCCAGAATGAAACCTTCAAACAGAATTCCATCTAGGAGGAGTGGGGTTTGGAGTGTGCTTTTAGTGGCATCCAAATCCTTGGGTACTTTTTCTTTCCCTTTCCGCAAAGGGATATAGTTGGGCCGTTTTGGTGCAGCGCGCACAAGCTGGATGTCTTCTTCCATTTCTTCATCTGCCTCTATCTCCTCTATGAAAGCCTGGAGGTCCTCTTCCCCATCATATGTCTCATGATTAACATTATTTCCTTTGTCTTCCATAGAAAGTTTACCAAACCACAGATTTCGAAGGGACATGTGGACTGGTCCCGCTGCCTGTGGATCCGTCTTGGGCCTCGATGTCTAGGGCGATTTTGGAATTTCTGGTGCATCCCCCACCTGTATTGTAGGGCTCTACGCGGCTTCCTCGGCGATACTTTCGACAAAACCCACACCTGTCCTAGTAGTTGTCATCTTGTTCGAGCTACCTGTAGTTGTTCGCGACTTTGGAGGCTCAAACACCACCTGACGCTCAACACTGTGGGCTCCTTGTAACAACTCAAATCTCAAACAAACAAGTTTGTCTCATGGCCAGCCTTGGTAGTTTTATAGCATCTTTCAAATTTGAATTTGACCGTTCCCCCCATTTCTAAGTCATTAATGCATTCTTGGCAGCAGATTGTCCCAAATCTAGTTCTGACTTTGTGTCTTAATTGCCCACTGCCTACTCCTCTTTGTCTTAAATTGAATATATTGTCATGAGCAATGACACCAATGGTCACTTCACAGCCTACCCCTGTGGTAGCACAACCCGCTCTGTGTGGGCACAACCCTTGTGACATGTTGATCGTACGTGCAACCTCCTTATCGCGTAGATCCCTCACAGACTCTTTTATAGTCCCGCACTCTCTTTCAACTGCTTAGAGTGCTAAGAGACTGTGCTCCCTACGGATAGTCAGGTGGTTGCACCACCTCTGCAAGGCTTCAATTCACCTTCCAGCCTAGTCTATGGGCATTCCTCAATTATCCTCATGACAGTCAGTGCCGTGCGTTTTTCCTTAGGCGGTGCACTCCCCTGGTTACTTTGTTTAGTAAGGCGCGGTCGTAGCCATGGTAGCAGAGTCACAAATTCTTGGCCACAATATTCTAATGCAGTAGTATGGCTATCTGAATCTTATCTTGTTATTCTTAGTTTATCGATGAGACATGCTTGCGCGATTTCGTTTTCTAGTGTTTTGATTTTCGCATCCATTAACATGCTTTTCCTCCTCAGGCGTACCCGATCTTCTTCAAGTTCGCGAAGCTTAAGATTCCCTTGTCGGATGGCCTCCTGAATCCGCATATGTTTGCCTTCGTGTAGCTGCATAATTCCTTTGTCTGGGTCCTCGAGTATTGCCCCAAATATGGGAGCTATTACATGAGGATTTATTTCCTCCAAAATGGTGGTCTCAACTCTATTCCTCAGTTTATGAATCATCTCCACGCCCAGGTTTTTGCACATGGCCCTATAGGCCCATCGAATCGCTGGCACACGTAGGTCCCAATCAGTTCTTCTCACATGGTGAACCTTGTTTAGGACTTCGCAGACCTTATTGAATGCTTACATGTGGATCATTTGTGGTGCGCGTTGCCTTTCTTACTGCTGCGTCCAGTTCCGGTATTTGATCTCGAGTTTGGTGTGTGCTTGTGTGGAATGCACGACACGTGTCTATACCCATCAAGATGGGTGGGCACACAAGTTGCTCTTTGCTTGGTGACAGACTCTTGTTTAAAGCTGGGGGCTTCCAAACCATAGTTGCATCATCCTTCTACATCCGCACCAGTCCTCAAAATTTCCTTGATGTGTACCCCACCATCATGCGGGTGTTGTGCGCAATGCCCACTTCAACCCATCGAACCACTGCTATGCCAGTACTGCGCTTTCAAATTTGCTAAGGAATTCATCCACCACTATCAATCCATCATATGTCAGTAGCTCTCTGGCCTCCATTGTCACACAACGCAATGATCTAACCATCATGTTGCAATTCAGCATCGTCACTTCGTGCAACCGATTCTGCCATCGCTCTACTTCCTCATTTGAATCCGAAGTGCATGAGCTTTCACGCTCCCACAAGATCCTCCCTTCTACATTCAGATTCAGCCAATCCTGGTCTCACGTAGTTATCTTGTAAATACAATTGAGATCATCATCGCTATCATTGTCGCGCACCGGTTTAGTGTAGCGCGCTCCTTCGGCTGGGTCGAGTGGGACTACTACCCGCAGTGACTTTTTCTCGAAGATCATTTTATGTTTCTTTAGGTCAATGACTCCATTCATATCGGTGTCCTAGTCTATTCCTAACAATGCGAGATAGGGATTGTTGTCATCAATAATCTCTATTACTTCAAAATCCGCCTGCGCACTTGTGCCTTCAATATCAACTGTTACCCCTTGCAACCTTCCCATGGGCAAAATCTTCTGTTGGTTCGCCATTCGTAATTAAATAGGGGACCGTTGTAACATAGGCCTGCCCATGTGTTCCCATGTTTGCTTCGGTAATATATTCGCATCCGAACCCAGATCTAGGATTACCTGATCCATTTCATACTCACCAATATGTTCATTCAACCTCATTTCCCTTCCAGTGCGCAAGGCATGCTTTCCCAATTTCTGGACTATGTGCAGTTCTCCTGACCCCACGCACCTGGTGATCAGTTCCTGTAGTCCTTTAACTACCCTGTTGTTGCACAACAGTTTCATGCATGTCTCCGAAAGGTAGTGAACATTAAAGGATCCATTTCTGGCTCTGGTTGATCCTTACTACTTGAAGTGGAGGCCTCCGCGAAGCTCTTCTTAGCTTTCATGAATGTCTCCTTTGCCCGTTCTAATTCAAACTTAGGTTCCTTCATAGGAGCCTTGCGAACCCACGTACTTTCCTCTGGCTTCTTCCTCGTATCCTCTCCCATGGCCATATTGTTTCTAAGCATCATGTTTACATTCGGGTCCTCTTCGCGTGGTTCAGAACTCATCATTTATATATTCTAAGTTGGGGAAGGCTGGAATGCCCCCTTTTCATGCATCTTTGTGATCAACGTGGGACAATCTATTGTTTCGTGATCAAAATGAGCACAATACGAACAGGATATCCTCGTCAAGTTGGTACAATCGTGGGCGTAGTGCCTTGGTCCTCTGCAATTGTAATAGATTAATTGTCCGCGGCCTCTTCTTGGTCCCATTCCACCTCATCCTCGACCTCGCCCCTGAAATCCAGCGTGTGCCATCCCCACATATTAGTCGAGGGCTCGCGTTTCGTTCTGCATCCTATAGACTGGGGTCCGATCCATCATTAGCTCGTAACTACGGCAAGTGCGATCATCGTGGCCTACGGACCTGCAAAAATTACAAAACAATTAGGGATGTTGGTGTATACATCTGCAACAAATGAAAATTATCTCTCTTGTGTTCCCCCCCTATCTAACAAATTGCGCACTATAAAGCGGGTGCCACACTCATCCCTGCTTATGCCTCCTGTCTCAACGGCATTGGTCCTCCTCCTGCCAAGTAGTTCATGAACACTGGACAGTGATCCTTTCATGGCCCTTGCCTTTGCATTTTATGCACCATACTTCCTTGCACGCCTCTGGTTGTGGTGCCCTATCCTACTTTAAACTTTTCATTTCCAAACACAGATTCTGTAGTTGAGCGTGGATTTGTTGAACTCCCAACCCAGGGTCTTGTATCGGGGTCTCATGTAATCTCATTACCATTTCCAATGCTTCAGCCTGGGTGGAAAGTTTTTTTTTATGACAACATCATCCTCAAGTGCGGTGTCAGAGATGTTAAAAACCATGTGCAATGCTATCCATCTATCAACGTCATATTGGCTTCCCGAATCGTATTCTTCAACCGTTAATCGAGATTCCAGGGAGTCTCACTCAGGAACATTACGATTTATTTAAACTCGATGATTGGTTGTGTTTCTGACTTTGGCTTGCTAAATTCCATGTTCAACGTGTTCTGCATCTCTGCTATCCCTGTGTTTGGGTGGTCGTTAGAGTGCTTGATGTACCATGTTAATGCGCGATCCTGTAGTGTGCTCACCAATGTAGCCTTCTTAATATTATCGTCCATGATACCTTGTGCTTCCCATACTACTCTTACCACAAACCATAATTGGTCTGGATCCTCAGTCCCTACTCCTCTGAATACTGGTAGTTTGATCGTGCTCGCCATACTGAACTGTGGAGGTGGTGGAGGTGGAGTGGATGAAGATGGAGGTAAGGGAGGTGAAGCAGGTGTCGGTGTGGGTGGAGGTGGTAACTGTGGAATGCACTGCCTTATCAAACTAACCTTGCTTCTCAGAGAGACCTTCACAAACTCTTCCTCACTCTCTAACAAGGGTGAAATTAAAAGAATGTTTTCTAATTCCTCACTACTTTTGTAGACCTTTCCGCTCTGCGTAGTCCCAAACATTAATGTATTTGCATGACCCTTTTTTCACACAATAGCATCTTAATCCAAATATTCAAATATTTAATATACTTACCTCATGGTCCTTGGAGAAAGCGTTGCTTTGCTTCGCTGTAGCTCATGGTCGTGTCTACTGAAAACTCAATGATAAATTCCCCTATTATCCGGTCAAGCCAATGGTCTACAAGTCACACGTTCTTATCTTCTGATGCTTCTAGTCTATGTACTAATTCCGGAGTCCACACAATTGGTTTATCGAGCCTACACCTTCCCTTGCTATCATCTAGCTTTGTGATCCACTCATACAGCTCAAAAGGAAAGGATGCAAAGAAAATCTCGTGGATTTCCATATACACGTAGCGCCCCAACCACTTTTCCTTAGATACTTGCGGAGTTCTATTTTCCTGTGTCGCGAACTCGTGAATTGTCCAACCACTCTTCAATTTCCTTCTTTGTTGGGTTCCAATGGCACGACATCAAACATCCCTTATGCAGATCCCGGTCTCGACAACAGAACCATTTGTTGGATTAATGGGGCCTAACCCAGGTTCAGAAGTGATTTAGCAAAGCAAATCCCGGTACTACTAACCCTTTTGGCAATAGTCCATAGAGCGCAGACTGAGGTCTCACTCGAAGTAGTATGGGAGGGTGTTGGAAGCAGGTTTCTGCACCCTGGGGATGTTTGATATGAGGTGATTGGTACGTGGTCCAACCTTCGCACTTACTGCACTACGCGCACCTGCGGGCACCTTGCACCCTGTGATGTTGTCTTCGCACGGGTCTAGCTGCAGTGCGAACCATGTTATTTACCCAAGTCCTCCTTAATTAGGCTATGTTAGCTGATTACTTAGATTATTTTCATATATAAGCATTCATACGAGTATTCATCAAGTGTGTGCAGTAAACAAATAGAGTAAAAGTAATGTATAACATCAAAATAAGGATTCAAGAACAGATGCACAGAATAAAATTCTCTTTATTAACTTTCAATCCCAAGTACAGAACTGACTCCGCCCTGCGCACTCAGCTATAGGGGTCTGTGCACTCAGCTGCAGACTTCTACTAGGCCTCTGCGCACTCAACTGCAGAGCCTCTTCCTACTACTATGGACCAGTACACTTCAGATTCCACTTGTTACACAGTAATTTGTCACTGCCTTCACCCCAGTGCTTCTACTGTGTCATGTGTCTAAGTAAAACATGCTCATATTGAACAAATGCTCTCTTATGCTACCAATTGACCCACTTTTCCTAAGTTTTTTGCCTCATCACGATAATGGACTTAATATATGCGACGGACAGTGGTTGCAAATAGTTCAGCCATGCTTCCAACGCGGAAGTACATATGTTTCCCGTGACGATCAGATTTCATGTTCCGGTGCAAGGCTATCTACTATGTTTAGCGATGGTTTGATTAGCTACATTACCTACTAGCAATGTCAGCGCTAAAACTTAGTTATAATCTTGCGATGATCCATATTGGGTGAATTTGTTCCAACAGTCGACCTTCTGGATGTCTCCAAACCTGGTTGTTGGCATAGTTTGTGTCGCCCTTCCTTCGCTGGTATGTCAGTTCTGTCATTTGTGCTACCTTCCTTAGGGATGAGCTCTCTCTTCCACATTTTATGGACACTCCTTCTCCTATTTAAACACTCACCTTTGATATGATTAGGAGTTTGTAATTTCTTGGATTGAGCAGTGTTGTTAGTGCTTTTGAGTTTGATAGATATCTGGTGTGGGTGTGACAACTGTGGGATTGTTGATAGCTTGTGGAAGGTTGTGAAGTGCCCCTTAACTTTGTGTTAAAACTTATGAGTGAGAGAGAGACTTTGTATGTTGGGAGATCCATCTTCAAAGAGTGAATGCTTGAGAAATACACTGGCTGGATCCTCTGAGAAGGCTTGCAACGTCAAGACTCGGTTGTAAGCTTGCTCTTATTTCATTATTAATACAATCAATGATGTTTTCCTATGTATTTTATGTAATTTACTTGATAGCTCATGACTTCTTGACTTTGTGAGTAAATAGATCATTATTGTTTTCCGGTTACGTGCTTTGTTGTATGTCCTTTGCATTATTTCAGGTTGATCACTCATTGAGGAGAAGGAAGCTGGAGTAGCACAACGGAACTTCATCGACCACCGGTTGAGGTAGGCCTCCAACTATGACTGTTTAAGGAAATCTATTGTTGATCTGTCTTTGCTGTGACTAGACCCTCTATAGGGCTAGAGGGGTTGCCTCTGTATGTAGAGGGAACACTTTCCTGCATCACACCACTCTATGCTCTAACCATGCCTTCACTATTCTATCTTTTTTTCTTAGCTATCTTTACAATTAGAGCCTCGCTCTATTTATACAATCCCATGGTCCGCGGACCATGGGTAGGCCAACACAACTTTACATTAAATTATAGTAAAATTCTTAGGGCGGACAACCCTATGACTCAATTGCATACTTCGCGCTCCGTGCTCGTACTTTGTGGAGTTTGCACCATCTTTGACCAAAACTTGGGCTTTGAGCCCCAAATCATGCTGCGGGGGATCCCATGCCCAACAGAGGACAGGGGCAAGCATGGTAAATTCGAAAATTTATGGAAGGGCCCTTATCAGATTTCATCTTTCTGTGGACAAAATGCTTTCTTGTTGGAAGAAATGAATGGAGAATCATGCTTAGGAGGACCAGTCAATGTTAGGCTCCTGAAGCATTATCTTTTCTAAATTTTCCTTGGTTTCATTGTACATCCATTTAAAATTTTCTGCAAGTGTGAAGCTAAAGATCACTGGAGTTCGGAGCCCGAAGTGAAGGCCATGGAGCTTCACTGATTTTATGTTATTTTGATAATTCAGTCCTTAGTCATGTAAGTTAGTTTTGAGTTAGTTTTGAGTCAATTTCACATTAGTTTTGAGTTAGTTTTGAGTTATTTTGACCATATTGGCCCATATGGTAAGACTACTTGGTCTACAGTGTTCTTGGCACCTCCAAGGAGTTGTCATCCCCAAATAAGGCCAATGTTAGAGTTAGTATATGCATACTATCGCCAGTGATCAAAATCACTCTTTTATATCATATTAGAGTCACGTTTGAATTTTTTTGCATTCCGCTCAAGTCATCATAAAAAAATTTGTTCGCTGATGGTAGCCTAAAATCCAAAATCACTTTTCCCTCTCAAAATTTTGTATTTGCTATCCCTCCTTCGTGTGTTTTCTGGGTTTCCATTGAACATGAAGCCTCATTTCATCATATTTTATATCAGTCAAATCCACCTGAAATTCAATCATTTGAGGTTCCATTAGGTCACCTAGGTTTTATTTTTCC
Organism: Pinus taeda; assembly: GCA_000404065.3. Lineage (NCBI taxonomy): Eukaryota > Viridiplantae > Streptophyta > Pinopsida > Pinales > Pinaceae > Pinus > Pinus taeda. The sequence goes on from APFE031220512.1 coordinate 39,422, forward strand.
AAGGTATAATAAATCACCATCTCACTGCATAAGGTCGGAAAAATTTGAGAGTCAAGCAAATAATATCATTTTCAGTTAAATAAAGCTTTCCAAAGCATGTAACCATAGTTATTGAAAGCCCTAAATTTGATTTCAAGAAGGGGTTTTATTCCAAGTTTGTAAATTAAAACTTCAAATAGATGTAATAATTTTATGTTTGTTTATGTCTATTATATGTAATAAGTTGCTTTTTAGCTGCATACTCAAGTCCATTGCCAAAAGCATCCCAAGAAAATGTCAAAATCAGGATTACCAAAGCATCATCCACCTATCAAGAGCAAAAAGGTCAAAAAGTCAAAAAGCATTAATATGAAAATTTGGAAATGAAAAGAAACATTAGAAAGTGGGTATGAAAACTCATAAATTAAATTCCATTCAAGTATAAAGCCTCTCAAGACACTCATGAAGCCTCATTTTCACTCCAGCACTCTCAAAACTCCTGAGCAAAAGAAAATTGGCGATTTTAAGGCAAAATTGGGCAAAACAAAACAAGAGGATGCGTTTAGCAGGGTCGCTGCGTGTTTAGCCTGTTTGCTGCAAATTTGCCAGAGATCCCAGTGTTATTTATAATGGCGTTGCACTCCTATAGAGGTCGCTGCACGTTTGACCAGGTCGCTTTGCTTTTTCCCGGGTCATGGCGCATGCGCCTGGAAGGAGCCAAAACGTCCTAGAAACCCTCATTCGCCACCAAGTTTCCAAGTTGATCATCATTTACTTCAGCAAATCAAGTTGGTGGAAAAACTACTCACTCCTTCACTCAACTATTCACCTACATAGGGTTTAAGTTATTTGTTGTTTTTCCTAAGATCAAACCCTAGTCATACATTCCCACCATCTCAAATTACATTTCCTAGCTTTCATCACTATTGCCCCTCACCTAATAACTATCCCCTATCACCTCGCTCATTCCACACATCCTTATCTCCTCCACATCATTTCTCCTCACATAATTCCACATTTCCCATACCCATAGTCCATTCCACCATTTCCCTAGGGTTTTAACGGCAAAAAATCGTGGCAGAAGAAGACCACACAAGTCAGAGTGAGGAAGAAAAACAACAGAGGAGGAAATATATAAAAGGAGGGGAAATCATCAAATATGAACCAACCAACACTAGAGAGCTCATGGCATCTTCCATCACTGTCACAAGCTTCAAACATATGGGTTGTTTTGAGTTTTGTGAGAAGGTGGATAGGACACAACATCATTCTGAATTGACTAGACAGTTCATCATCAACCTCCATGACAACCAAGAAACCCTTGTTGGTGTCACCTTTAACATATCTTCTTCTATCATATCAGCTGCTACTGGGATCCCAGATGTTGAGGAAAAATGGTTTAAACGGAAGATTTGGATTATTGCTAATATGAGCCATATGTTAAACCCAACCACAAGAATTAAAGATGGAGGATTTTTCCTTTCTCTTACCTCCTATACAAATATGTTCCTATGATGAAAATCATCATGAAGTACTTCACATGTGAGGATAGATTTTCTAGGCTCTATATACCCTACTATACTTACAGGATATTGACAAGATGTCATACATTACGTGAAGGAAAGATCATGATCATCAAATGAATATCATATTTCACCATTCTCTCATAAAAATGATAGTCCTACATCACCTTGATAAGCTTAACATTGCATGAGACACTTTCATATCCAATGAGATTTTCACAGTCCCACCTATTCAGCATGGCCAAGAGGCACCTTCATCCTCTCATCCATCCACCTCCATTCCTCCACCTCAATCCATACATCATTCATATTCGTCTGATGCATCAGCCACACCATCACCTCCATCATCACCTTTTCATAAGCCTATTCATTCACCTGGTAGAGATGAAGGCACTGAGTAGGAGCATATTGAGCATGGTGAGAGCAACAAGCCCAAAAGGGTTGGTTTAGGTACCTTGGCACATACCTATCAGAGAGGGCATAGGAAAGTATTTTCCCCACTGATTGTGGGAGGGGCCTTTCCTTCTTCATCAACAAAGCAGGTACAGAAGGGTAAGGAAAAATTTGTAGAGGCAGAGATCTAGTAGCAACAGGAGGACCTCCATGAGATAGAGCATAATTTTCAGTTGGTTGACTCAGATGAGCATGATGACAGTAAAAGCACAACTATTTTCATTAAGGAGAAGACTTCACTCATAGGTGAGCTCGAGGTCAACTTGCAAAGGGCCAAATGGATCATTTCCTACTATAAGCATGAAAATAGGCAGTTTGAGGTCATACATGAGCTCATGGAGATTCAGCTCAGAAAGGCAAAGAGAGAGGTTGAAAAGGCAAACACTTTACTTGATGAGGCATATAGGCAGTATGGTGATCCACTTGATGAACAGGTGCCAAGAAGAAGGCCAAGGATTAGAGGCCTAAAGAGATATTTGGAGCAAGAAAGGAAAAGGGAGGAAGAACTAGCCAACAACTCACCTTGAATGAGAAATTTTCCAAGATGGTAAATGAAAACCCAAAACATTGGCTTGAGAAGGTAAATGATCATCTGGAGAACCTCCTAGACAAGGCCAAGAATGACAATGATATTCAAATAAGGATGGCGAAGCACTATGCTATGAGAGACAAAATTGCAAGGGCCAAGCTCAAAAGGGATCATGCAAAAATGGAGGCCTTGACTACGAAAGAGGAGAAAAAGAGGTTGGATATCCTTGCTGAGGCATCATTCCATGCCTCAAAGATATATCAAACTGTTAGCCCACCAATTTTGGCCATTTTTTAACAATTTTGTCAAGATATGTTTGTTGTGTTTGTTGAGAAATTTCGGCACAGTCAGCATGGTCAAACACGCAACACCTAGGACGCTGCGCTTATGTTTGGAGCATCCAATGAGAAAATCATTAGCTTTTTTGGATTCAGAATGATGAGGACATGCACCCTTTAATGTTTCTAAGCATTTGGAGAAAAAATAGTCACCAAAAGGGTAAACAACTACCAAAAATCACCTTTCTACCTCTTTTCTGGCCTAGTCACTGCATGTTTGAGTAGTCTTGGGAGATTTCAATTTTTGAGGGGAAAATAAATCCCATTTTGAAAGCCAAGGGAATTTTTGGAAACTAGATAGGATAATATTTCCATTGAGCTATCATGGACTTGATTTTGACATTGGGAAGGCAGTAAAAAGTCAGCTTGAAAAGGATGTTGTGTGTTTGACCAGGGTCACTGCGCGTTTAACCAAGTCGTTGCACATTTGATAGTGTTCCACAATTTTCACTGTTTCACTCCAAGTTGACTTTTTCCTATGGAAAATTCAAGTTTTACCTATGTAATTGATCTAGATGATGTAATTATTATGTTTTTACTTTTATCTAGGGCAGATACATCTGTTAGATGGCCTATGTGGCATGTAATGAAACAATTTGCTAAGAGTGAGGGATGAGTCATTTTGACCACCGTACACTCTAGCTATCAAGTCAACCTTTCTTGCAACTTCTCCTCCTCTCATGGATTCGACCCCTAAGCCTAGGATGAGTTGGGTTTTGGCCTATATTATGTGTTTTCTTAGTCATTTTACAGGTTGGATTCAGTAGGGATGCTATACTAGTGATCAGAGACTATTGTATTATATTTTGGCAATTTTCAATAGATGAGTTGCAACTATTTTTGTGGGAAACATGTGGTATGAATTTTTAACATTATTTCTTCTTTGTGATCATTTGTATGTATGTTTTATCAGTTCATAAACCATTTCATGTCTATTATATGGTAATTTTCAAGTTGAAATGCATAATACATGCTTGCTCATGCTCTGTTTTGGGTAATTTATCATACTTTGTCCATTTTTCATCAGTTTAGGAACAATACATCTATTATGCTCTTAAATCCTCGTTAGTGTTAAACCATCTCATCTAATCACCTTTTAAGTGTTAAGCTTCATACCTACCTTACCCCTTTGAATGTCCGCAATCATATCTCATTTGCCCTAACCTAGTTCCTCTGACCTAGATCACCCATCCTTGTTCCTACCCAACCAAAATCAAATTAAACAACCCCCTGCAATTTACATCTAGCCTAAAACCCTAATCTATCAAGCCCTCTTTGCTTTGATCCTCTAAAGAGAGCCCTCTCCGGCTTGGTAGGGCTAGATACCAAGTCAAAATATTGGTTTAAAGTTACCTCAGCCGGACTCTTCCTAATCCTTGGAGATTCGAAGGAGTGATAACAATATCCATATTTGGGAGAATATATCCCATGTTTTGATTGTGCCCATACTATTTCATCCTTTCCTTTTGTAATCCTTATGTGTTATTCCACCAGAGATGAGAGATAAGTGTCCGAATAGTGATGCCAGATGAGTGGGAGATTAAGACAATGTGCTGACTTCCATGCTTGTTGGAAGAGGGTGGTATTTTCATGATCCACAATGTGATTGATGTGTGAGATGCCAGTAGCATTGAGCATCATGATTAATTCCTGAGGGATCCTGTGTTAGTTTCCACTACCTATCGTGGGGTCCCTTCCAATGCGCACCAAGGAACCAGAATGTATTTTCCAAGTGAACCCGTCCCTAATGAGAGGCATAGAATTGAGGAATGCTTTCCAGATGATTGCTATTCCTGTCTGATTCCAGGTGGGGTGTCTGATCCAGTCCATCAAGTTGAGGGGATATTTTTATTTCGAATAGGCCAGCCTCTTCCATAAGCTGCATGAAGTGATCAGCTATTAACCTAGCTTAGCAGCCAGTGCGTTTGAAAATTGAGACAAACTTTTGATACCCCAATCTCCACACTTCTTGGGAAAAGCTAATATCTCCAATCTAGCCCATGCAAATATCATGCCTTCCTACTTATTTTTCCAAAGGAATCTGCAGCAGAGATTTTGTATCTTGGTGAGAATGCCCCTAGGGATCCAAGCTAAGGACATCCAATACACAAGAGTGTATTCCAGTACGGATTTTATAAGGACCAGACAACTAGATCTGGAGAGAAATTTATGATGCCAAATGTTTAGTCTTCTCTCGATCTTGGCCACCAACCATATCCAATAAGCAATTTTGTAGCATTGGGGCTTGAGTCTGTATCCCAAGTATCAGATTCCATCATCTATGGGATGGAGAGTGAAAGGAAACATGTGGAGAGCGTATTGAGTTTCATACAGAGAGCAACCTGAGGTATTTATGGTAGACTTTATGTTGTTGATCTCCATACCTGTTGCAATACTGAATAATGCCATGATGTTTTGTAGTTCAGTCAGGTCCCCAATACCTCCATTAAGAAAAATCAAAACATCATCTACAAAAAGTAAATGAGTCAGGATGCAATTATTTGTAATCTTGAATCCCTATAATCACCCCGACTTGTGAGCATCCAAAATGAGTCTGCTAAGTCCCTCCATGATGAGAAAAAATAAAAGAGGGGAAAGGGGACAACCTTGCTTGAGGCCCCTTTCTGAATGAAAGAAAGGAGAAGTCGATCCATTTATAAGGACACTAAAAGATACATTTGTTATACAACACATAATCCAATTGATGAATTCAATGGGAAACCCCAAATGAGTTAAAAGCATTCTAATGTATAACCACCTAGCACGATTGAACGCTTTTGAGAGATCTACCTTGAGAATCATACCTTTCAATTTTTTGTCTTTATAGTATGAAAGACCTCCTGGGCTGTACCAACTACTTCATGTATCTGTCGATCCTGTAGGAATGCAAATTGTTCAGAGGAGATGTGAGCAGATAATATGGGATGGAGGCAATTAGCGATGTTTTTATATAAGTAGTTGCAGAGAGAAATGGAGCAAAATTCATTGAAGGACTCAGGATTGTTAGATTTGGAATGAACACTATGAAAGTGGAGTTGAAGGCCTCATACATTCTCCCAGAGATTTGACATTCTTTAATGACCTTGAGGAGGTCCTCTCCTAGGGTTTCGAAAAAGCAATATGGAACTCAATAGTCCATCCATCTGATCCTGGACTCTTGTCCTTTTTAAACCATTTCAGAGTAGCTTCTAGCTCCCCCATTGTAATAGGTTTGATGAGATCCTCTGCATCCTCTTGTTCAACAAACCATGGGATTAATTTTGTCACTCTTATGATTTCAGCCAGTGATGCATTTGGAGGGGCCTTATAGGTATGCTTGAAATGTGTGATACCAAGAGTGGCTAAATGCTAAAAAGAGTTAACCCTGATGCCTTATTCATTATTCATATGCCAAACGGTGTTGATCTCTTTGCGTCCATTGGCGAATTTGTGATATTTTTTTTTGTTTTCATCACCTTCTTGAAGCCAAATGGTTCTACTTCGTAACCTCAATGATTCTTTTCTATCTCTAAGGATTTTGTCCCTTTGAGAAACCAGGGATGTGAGCCTCACTTTATGATCTAGGGTTAAATACCCGCTCTCCCCCTCCCCCCCCCCCATGTTCGTCTTCCAACGAAGAAATCTCTACTTCTGTGTTATGCAATACTTGATCTTCTATCAGTCTCTTGTTGTGTGCCCATTTCTTGGACATGCTCTTTAGATGATTTAAATTGTGAGAAAAACCTTCAGAGATGTTGCCTCCCTCCCCAGAAGGGTGAGACTTCCAGAAGTCAGTGACAAGCCTAATGTAATCAGTGTCTTTTAGCCAAGTAGCATTAAATTTATATGGAGCTTTTGGTTTGGATGCATGTCCACTGATATCCAGATATATGAGTGAATGGTCTGACAGTCCCCCACAACCCAACCCATTGTCGATAATTACTCCCCAATCCAAGGAGTCGTTCTTTAAGGAGGACTCGATCTAATCTTCTGGCCAACTTGGCTTCCCCAATCCTTTTGTTCCTCTAGGTGGGTTGTAACTTGATAGATGGTATATCAATAAGACCACGGTCCTCCAAAATTCTCACAAAAAATTCTGATAGGGAATCAATCTATGTGTGTTGTCCTCATGATTTAGAGTATCCAATGGAGAAATTTAGGTCTCCTCCCAAAATGATATTGTCCACTTGCAAGATTCTAGAACTAAGAAAATTATCCCAAAAGACAACCATGTTTTGGCAAGGGCCATTAACATTTATCATTCTTAATTCAATACCTAGGTTAGATGAGTAGAGGTCTGCCTCAATGAAACCAGGTCCCCCCCAGATATTGTTTAATTTAATAGACCTGGTGTTATACCCCATCGCTTTTCCTCCTGATCTCACATAAACATCGAGGGGATGAAAATTCCATCTGGGAAGCATGGATTCAAGTAGAAGTGTAATGGGTTCCACTAAGCTCAGAGTCTCTTGGAGAAAAATGACATCCACCCGTTCAATGCAAAGGAGCCTACAGAACGCTAGTTTTTTGTCAAGACTAGCTAACCCTCATCAGTTGTAAGAGAGGAGCTTAATGAGGGGGACGACCCCAGGGTTTTCTGTGCTCTAATAACTTGATCAATGGGAAGTTGACGGCTCGCAACGATGTCCATACCCACCTGTTGCTTGGCCTTCGAGAGGGATGAGGATTTTCCCTGAGGTGGTTTGGGGGGAATGGTGGGGAATAAGATCCCTATACTTATGGTTTCCAGAGGCATAGATCAAGAATGGGATCAAAGATTGTAAGAGTGAGAGTGATATCTAGAATCTGAGTTGAAGGAGTGTGCAAAAGAGATGTTCACCTCGGGGAAGGATGGAGGAGTGCAAGAGATAGTGGGAGGGGTTGGGTTCAGTGAACAGGCCAAGGAGAGTGGAGTCTGGCATGAAGATAACACACAATGTTTTCGAGAAGAGATAAAATATGATGAACAAGATGAAAATGAGGGAAAAACATAGCAAGGGGTAGTTAATGACATACCCGAAGAGAGCACCACTGCCCATGCCCTGGTCAAATGATGAGAGAGGGAGGCCGAATGGGAGCATTGCCATACTTCTTCAGAGTTTATTTTTCTACCTTGTTCTATACAGTGTTATTGACCGCCTGATATTCAGGAGCCCTGAGGGCTTTGATAGGTCCAGTCGTCTGGTGTTCCTCAGTTTTAGATGTTCTTTCAAAGGGCATTCCTTGAATAAATTCCCAAATTTTTGGCATCGCCTACATCGGAAAGGTACCCCCTCATAATCAAGAAGTTGAATGCATGTATATTGTTTCCAGTGCAGCATGATGTGTTCTTCCAGGCCCTCCCTTGTGTCGAGGTGAACAAAAATCCTCCTTAGAGACATATTGCCCATGTCTAGGAATGAGTTATCATGCTCCAAATAGGTCCCTATAGCATTCCTAATGTGCCGAGAAATATCATTGGACCAGAAATGAAGGGGAAAGCTTGTGTATGACCCATAGTGGTCCTGCACCCATCTGTTCCCTCTCAGGGTCAAAAAGAGGGCTCCATCATTTGAGCAGCACAGGGGTGTGCTCGATATGCCAAAATTTGGATAAAATCAATGTGGTGTGCTCAGCCCTAGTAAAGCGTAGCGCAAACCATCCTCTGATGAGGGTTTGTACAAAAGGGAGTTCAATCGAAGTGTGCCTCCAAATCTTTGCAGTCCACTGCCTGAGCCTAGTTGTGGAGTAATTATGACCTCGCACCCATCCGACTAAGAACCTATCAGCGGTATCAATAACTTCGCCCATCTGGATGTCTTCACCCAAACAAAGAGAAATGTTTCAGGATCTGGCCTTTACACACCTTTCCTTCTTCCTTGTCCTATGACCCTTTGCACTGTTGTCAGCCTGATGTGATCCCAGAGGAGGATTTTGTTCATCCAGGGGGGGCTCAAAGGGGTTAGCATCGATATCTGGAGGAGTGCCCTCAAAACAACTAGAAGAGGGAGGCGCTGAAAAGTAAGGTAGAGAAGGACAGATAGATAAAATATAGGTTTCACCAACAGAAGTAGAGAGGGTGTATGTATGGAGAAGTTGACCTCAGGGAAAAGAGTGTAACCCGAGGAGTAATAGGAGGGGTCCGGAATAAGGAAAATAGCCATAAACTGTATGGATTTTGGCGATCGAGGAGGGGTAGTGGAAACCATCTAGGAGGGGGGCTCATCAGGAAGGATGCAGCCAGACAGGAGGGACCCGAAACAAATGGTGAGGGCAACAGGGCATCATGCAAGCCAATGATATTGGGAAACTTCCCTTCCGAAATCAGGGGAGGGGATTTTGTCCAAATGGAGATAGATGCATAAGGGTCATTAGAATAATCTACCTAATCGAGATCCATGACTGTAACTGCCCAAAAACAACATGAAACTGCCAGTAGTCCATGGAAACCGTTTTCGTGTGGATCACTAAACGACAAAGAGAAAGAAATGGAATGGGTGCCTCCCTTGAAGATAAGGGAGCAGGTTGTTACGACACCAAAGCATGTAGCCAGACACTTAACCGAGATAGTAGGTTCAGTCACTACAAAGAGGTAAAGTCCAAACCCTAACTGACATCAGGCAAAAGTCGATTTTTTCCCCGGAGCTCCATCTTCCTCCTTCTCCACTCATTCTTATCCTCGATTATTATTATTAATTATGATATTTAATAATAATATTATTTTTATATTAAAGTTATAAAAATTAATAATAATATTAAACAATAGTTATTATTAATTAATATTACTACAATTATTAGTTAATATTATTATTTAAATTTAATATCATTATTACTTGATAATGATTAGTTAATATCATTAATAATGATATAATGATGATGGTGATAATTAATGTCTATTAAGACCAATGCGGTCTATCAGACCTTAAGAAGAAGAAGAATTTAATTGTAATTCTCGAGAATCTTATTTCTATGCTAAAAAAGAAGGGAAATAAGCGCACCAAGATCGCTACAGTTGGATTGAATTAACAAGTCAACAAGATTGGAAGTGTGGCAAATGTTAGGGAAATCAGAGTGGATGTAAGGGTCGGGCAATCTAAAAGAAAGCACTTTTCATCCTCCACCCTCTTAGTATTTCAAAGATGACAAATTCTATCATCCCAAGGAGTCTTGGGATTAGACCACTGCTTGGTTTCACTTCGAAACTCATGAGAATTAGTTTTAATCTTAGCAATGTTCATATTTTTCTTCAAGCTAGTTAAAACATAAAGATAATTATGGCTCTCAAGGGTGGGGTTGATCACCTCCTTATAATATCTAAATTTCGAGGTCATAGTATCTTTGACACTATCCTTGCTTCCCAGAATGATATCCTCATTTATCCCCCAATGGTTGAGCCAAGTTCACTCATCCTTGTGCCACCCACATTTGGGGCGAAGGTGGGGGTTTTGACTAAAGTTAGAAGCAATTTTAGGAAGCCTCTTGGATTCCATATTGTAAAGCTTCTTCTTATACATTAGATAATTAAAAATATCTCTGATTTCAATAGGGGAGAGGCCAGCTTTGATCAGGAGGATATGATAGAGGGTATTTCCCTTGATCTTGAGATTGTAGGTTACGAATTGCTTTTGAATCATCTCAATATTTCTCCATGACTCTTTGGATACACTGCAACCCCATACTTCACAACCGTAAAGGACAACAGGGGTGACAAGGTTATCAAAGAGGAACCTTTTTTTACTCCAAATACAAAGATCGACAACCTTACATTTGTTTTCAAGTTCATAATAAGCTTTCCAGCCTCCAATAATCCTTTTCGAATTGTTGTAATTCCTATTTAGATGATAGTGAATGTCAATACCCAAGTATTTATAAGAAGAGACATGTGCCAAGTAATTGTTATCGTAGACAAAATTTCAATGGGTGATATTTTTGGATTTAATTATCATGATTTTAGTCTTGTCGGTATTAACCTCATACCCATCTTGGAGCAATAGTCATGAAGAATCTTAAGTTGCTTTTCCAATTCCTCATGGCTTCTAGCAAGAAGAACGATATCATCGACGTAGAGGAGAAGAGTAATGATAATACCGACAAGCTTGGTCCCCTTGCACCCTGCTATTTCCAAACTCTCCTCTAGATTATCAATGTAAATACCAAAAAAGGTAGCGGAAAGGGGACACCCTTGCTTAACCCTGATATTGCATTTAATATATTTTGTAGTATACCTAGGGGGGATAGCATGGGGTATAGAGGGAGGTACCCAAGGGAATAATGTAATAATGGGATGGGCCATGGTTAATAAATAAAGTGGTTAACCCACATCATGTAAGAGACCGCAAGTAGTTAGCAATAACGTAATAAGCCCATGGTATTAGATGTATGGTATTGAGAGAACCATGGTAATGACCCATGGTATTGTATGTATGAATCCTATATAGAGACTAGAGACTCCCCATTAAGAGGTGTCAAGGAATGTTGTATGGACAAGCATATGGTTTGCGGAGTGTTCTCCTTCCTTAAGGAGTGATTTTATGGTGTTGCCCTACCTCAAGGGTTTGATATTAATAATGATCAGAAGTTTATCTATTTCTATCTTGTTATTTCTTGGGTATATTTGCATTATCATATATTTCTAGATCAGATATGTAACTTCTGGTGCAACATTTGAGGAAACAAACTGTAGATCTAGATTCTTTGCAAAAAAATACCCAATTAAAAAAAATAAATTGGCTGAATCGGAGTCTCGATGAGGGAGATATCACTGATTTAAAAATCAGCTCTGTTGTAGAATTTTTTTGACGAAAATTTGAGGATGGTGGTTCTCTAGGTAATTTTTGTCGTTTTTGAGGGGAATTTTGATAAAATAATTTCATATTTGAGATCCTCTTGAAAAATTACCCAATTTCAAAAAAACAAATCGGCCGAATCAGAGTTCGGATGAGGGAGATATCGTTGATTTAAAATCAGCTCTTTTTTCAGAAATTTTTGTGACGGCGAGACAGTTGTAATGCAAATATGAAATTCAGATGTCTATATCAGGATTTTTATCACATGGGAAGATGCAAAATGGTCATTCCATTTTCAAAAAAAGGTCATAATAAGGATTCTGAGAAATATTAACTGACTGTGGCCATTTAAAATTTTAGCCAAGTAAATGATTTTTTTTCAAAACCCTCTTCATGGCTTCTAGCAAGATGTTTTTTCAGGAAAAGATGATGGCCCTACTATTGAAGAATTCATAAGCAGTGAAAATTTCTTATATGGGAAAAAGTGGAAAGATTTAGTATGGCTTGGTTTGCAGGATAAGGTTGCCAAATGGTTTAGATCACTTGATAGCAAGAAGTTGTACAAACTTTCAGATGAAGAGTTTGAAAAAGTCTTTTTAGACAAATGGTCTCAGGTTATAAAACAAGAGAATGAGACATGTAAGGGGTTATTTTCTAATGGTATCCCCTTATTACAGGTTCATGGATGTATTCAGAAAGAGAAGATAATTGTGTCTATCAATCCTAGTTGCAAGTATAATTTTATTAATGTTCATTTGGCTAAAAGATTGCAAGTCCTAGCCAAACAAATGGAGCACACAAAGGTTAATAATGATCGGGTGCAAGTTTATAAATATTTGAATATTTCTATGGATAGGTATATATTTCATTTTGATTTTTATGCTTCAGATATGGCTAATGTGGATGTTGTTTTGGGATAGCCTTGGATGGAATCCGTTGGCACTATCAATATTAATGTGCAGAAAAAATTCCTGAAGCTCTGGTATAAAAGGAAGAAAATTACGTTGTAAGATCTTTCCATTAAGACCCAAGCAGAGGCTATGGAGGAAGAAGAACAAAGCTCTAATGACACTGACACATCAGATGATGAGCCTTTGATAGTCGACAACAAAACACAAACATCAAATTAGGCACCAGAAAAACAGGTAGAGTCCAAGGAGGCTGAAGCAAAAAATGTTACAGGTATTAATACATCAAATGAGGAATTCGTGGTTGAAGTAATATTGGAAGATAAGAAACAATAGTAGGCGCTACAACATGTATCAGATACCAATCAGGCTCCATTAGTTGGTGAATTAAAGAAAGATACACCGTTGGTTAAAACTTCAACATATCATCACCCACATCACCCCACAAGAAAACAACCAACACAATGGAAACAAATTAGCCAAAAGGACAACAACCCCCGCATGACAGAAAGAGAGGGGCGATGATCCACCCACAACACATCAACACATAAGAGTCACCAGGGTCAACTTCCATCTCAAGTGAGCGAGGAACTAGCTAGATCAAGGGTTCACATTTCTCTTGGATGGCTAGATGCATGTGCATGGTACCAGTGGACTACTCTTTTGAGTAGATCTTATTATTTGTGTTCTTCTTATGTTTTGGGGATGAAACATGTTTAAAGCGGGTGGAATGTAGTATTCCTAGGGGGATAGTATGGGGTACAAAGGGAGGTACCCAAGGGAATAATGTAATAATGGGATGGGCCATAGTTAATAAATAAAGTGGTTAACCCACATCATGTAAGGGACGACAAGTAGTTAGCAATAATGTGATAAGCCCATGGTATTAGATATATGGTATTTAGAGAACCATGTTAATGGCCCATGGTATTGTATGTATGAATCCTATATAGAGGCTAGAGACTCCCCATTGAGAGGTGTCAAGGAATATTGTATGGACAAGCATATGGCTTGTGAAGTGTTCTCCTTACGGAGTGATTGTATGGTGTTGTCCTACCTCAAGGGTTTGATATTAATAAAGACAAAAGGTTTATCTAATTCTATCTTGTTATTTATTTGGTATATTTGCATTATCATATATTTGCAAGTCAAATCTATTACATATTGAGACCACCCTTCGTTGGTCTTGAGCTTGGAAACAACTGTCTCATAGAGGTGAATCACAACAATCTTCAACTCAGGAGGAATCATTATCTCATCAAGTCTTTTCCAAAGCTTAACCTAAGGAACAATGTCAAAGGATTTTCTAAAGTCCACAAAGTGAAAAAGGGATCAACTTTACTATTGTGACATTCCTCGACAATGATCCTGAGAGTGACAAGATGGTCGATAATCGAGTGGTATCTCCTAAAACCAACTTTCCCTTTATCTCTTTTTCCATTGCTTTCAAGCCAAGGACTAATCTTCTTTTCCAAAATCAGACCATAAAGCTTGGCTAAGATGTGGCTAATCATAATGGTCCTGTAGTTAGAGGGAACAATTTTTTCCCCATTTTTAAAGATAGGCACAATAATTCTTTACGTCCAAGGCTTAGGAATCCATGTTTTACGGCCAAATTGAGAAGCTTGTGGATATGTGGAACGAGGATAAAACTTCCCAACTTTAAGATCTCAGCTTGGTATCCTTCAATATATTTAGCTTTCCCACTAGTGAGCTTATTAATCCCAGACTCAACGTCCTCAAGAAAAAATATATCTTCCTTAATAGGATGCTAATGATGTTTTCCATGGTGTCCGGGGATTCATACAACTTCTTAAGATAGATGTCCCACTTATCTAAGGGGATCAAATGATTACTTTTAAATTTACGTAAAAGCACATTCCACCAAAACATTATGGGCATAACTTTAGAAAGGTGAAGAAGATGCTCTTGTCTCTTATTAATTTATGACCACTTCTTCTCTTTAATGAGGGATTTCTATATACTATATTTTGGAGCTTTACAGTTTCGTTAGGAGCGTCTCAAATAGTTTTCCTGACACTTTTACAATTTGTCATTCCAAGGGTTTGAAGTTATAATAAGTTTCTTATGTGAAACTTTAGTAGAGAATTTGTCAATGCTAGTGGAAAGGGTAGTAGTAAAATTGTGATGAACTTGATCAATATTGTTATTATAAGTTAGGAAACATAAATCCCTTTTTAAGTCCTTTAAAAAAAGGTACATATTACTCTGATTGAAATGCATGTGTTTTTGGCTTTCACTAGTATCCTATATGTGGTTGGTATGCATATTAAGATTGAGGGTTAAAGACAAAGGCATGTGGTTAGAGTCAGGCTTAAAATATTTAAGAAGCTTAAATTTGGTAATACGGTTAAGGACATGTGTATCTAAAATCGCATAGTCCACAACACTATTGCCCAACCCATGTAAACAAGTCATTTGGCTAGAGGAAGGCAACTTGCCAATACCATTACAGATAATCAGGTCTTGGGAACTACAAATGTTGAGGAGCTCAGTGCAAATAAGTTCTCGGTTATGTCTTTAGAGGTTCTCTTTAATCTATTAGCTAAATCATCATCTTCATCAAGCCACAAGGGGTTGGGGTTATAGTGGTTACTGAACATAATAGCTTGGTTGGTAGCATATCTAACATTGAATTCCCTGAGCAAAAGGATATTACCGTCATTCCTCAGGTTGTGAATGTCTTTATCTAAGTTGTTTTACTTATAGGAGGTAGAGTTGATAGGAGAAAAATAGAAGATTGCAAGAAAAATCATATTGGAGGAAGAATCGAAGATCTCGATCCAAATGTACTGATTGAAGGGGTCGATAGTATAAAGCTCGATGTGAGAAGAAACAATGTTCTTAATATAACAAACTATACCACCAAGACCCCTTTGAGAGGATTTCTTGTTCCAAGCAAACCAAAAAATGAATTCGTCAAGGTTAGGAACCCTAGATTTGTCATGCTCCCAAGTTTCAACTAGAAAAATAAGGTCAATATTAGGCTGGATCCAACTTAACATAGGACCTTTACACGATGGAAAACCACAAAAGTTCTAGAAGAGGATCCTGAGTGATCCTAATCCCTATTTATCACTTGTATTTTAGACTCTATCTCAAATAATAGCTCTTCTATTCCTAATGAGAACCCATTTCCCTTCTTTGCTTACACCCTTGACCTTTTGGACTTATTTCCTAAGTTCAACTTGGTCTTTCGGAATCAAATCTTGATTTATAAAGATTTTGGTTCCCTTTAGGCCTAGGGATTTCTTGAGTATATCTAATTTGTGGTCATTGCAACTTACCTTAATACATATTAGTCTATGTTTATTCTCAACTGACTTTCCTACCCGGATTGCTTATGTGATATAATTTGTTTGAATTTGAGATTTTGTTTTTAATTGTTCTTTTCCGATTTCTAATGTGTCCTCATTTTTTCATTCTTCTATACCAACAATTATAAGGTGTAAGGCTCTTTTATGATGCTTATGGTCGAGTTCAATCAATTTGTTAATTTCTTCTTTTATGGATTTAATATCTAATTTACTCTCTATGTTATTTAGGGCTGAGTTATTATTTAGTTGTTCTTTTAAACTTATAATATCGCTTTTCAAGGTGTCATTTTCTTCAATCATTGATTGTTTACTATGTTCTATTTCTTGAATCCTACCTTTCATTCCTTGGAGTTCATTCTCAAGCGAGATTATTCTATTTTCTAGCGATTTGTGCTTGTTTTCAACAAATGCCGTTAATTCTACTCTAAAATGGTTTTCTCTTTCTTCTCTTCATTTGTCTAAAGATTCAATGTACTCATAAAGACTATCTAGAGTAATTTTACTTGGTCTCCCTTTTCTAGAGGGGGGCTTAGATATGTTAGGGGAAGTACTCATAATATAAACAAGGAAAACTTAACAAGAGGGTTAGATGGAATGTATGCAACTGTTAGAGTCCGAGTACTTAAGGTCACCAACAAAAGTGGCGACTGATTTTCCTCCTCGATCGTACAATTTTCATTGCCTTAATCCAACTGCTCCTTGAGACAAGCGAGGGTCAGATAGGTTTTGATATATCTTATTTGTTGTGTTGCGTTGCTTGTGTTCTGCTCAGACGAACTCTTCGTAGAGACCACTGAAACTCCAAGATTATTAACAAAGAATCCAAAGATGATGTTGCAGATATGTATATATTTGGCGAGACCGCAGATGCTTGTATGTATGGATGCAAATGTTTGTATTCATATCTAGGCACTGCAGAGTGAGTTTAAGTCGAGTTCAAATAAATACATAGCACTGCCAAGTGAGACCACCATTCAAATGTTCCAACACCATTCATATATATAGCACCACCCAGTCTAACCACCATTTAGAGATGCGATTGCAAAGCGAGTTTAGGTATGTGTGTGTGTGTGTGTGTCTATATATATATATATATATATATATAGGATCGAGACTGCAGAGCAATACCACAAATGTGAGATTGCAAAGCAAGACCGTGAGACCACCGTTCAAATGTATCGAGACTCTAGAGCATAAAATATAATATCATTAGTAATAAAATATTATTGATTAATAATATATCATTATCAATTAAATATTAATTATAATTAATAATTTAATTAAATATTATTTAATCATTTAAATATTTTTAATGATTTAATTAAATATTAATGTTTTTTTTTTTTTGGCAAAGACTAAACTAATTATATTAAAGAAAATGAAAAAATATTTACAAGAGGTTTTAACCTCTGAGAGTGAATGGGCAACTCTCTTTCAAAACTGTTCAGAGAAACACTGTTACTTTGCTTGTAAATGACAGAAGACAGAGTAACATCTACAGTAAGAGATTTTAAAACAGAGAGAGAGAACAGTACAGACTCGATGTTCACCGGGAGTACAAAACATATCAGAAGGAACAGTGGTTGTGTGTAGCAATACTGAGAGTACTGTCAACCCCGTTGCTTGGTGCCTCTGTCGCTCAATGGATATAGACGAACCATAAAACCAAAACTAAAACGACGCATAGACATAGCAAAAACAACAAAAAAGCTCCTTACACCCAGATCCGACCGCGAACCCACAGAACTTCGAACATTACTTGAGATTCTTCTGGCTTTCTTCGGCTTCTTTCTCTGGATCACACTCCCATGTCACCTCCATCCCGTCCGGGATATCTTCCGGCCGTAGGATTCCTGGAGGAAACTTGAGGTATAGGATGTTAGCATAGGAATTATCATGTTCCTGGTCCTGGGCGTGACTCTGAGGAGAAGCCGACTTGGTGACTGGCATTGCTGGTTGAACTTCGGTTGTTGGCTGAGTTATTTCCATAGGTTCCTTGCCCTTCAGACTACCAATTTCTATTAACACCTCTGCCTGCTCCTCAGAGTACCCAAAGGTGCTTTCTTCTTCCAGCTTGCTCAAAGAAGCAAGGTTGTATGAGCTATCCTCCATGTCCTTCCTCTGCGCGGAGTTATCCGAGGAGGGAGGCGTCTTTTCCTCCGATTCCGCCTTCCAACTTCCTTCCTCCTCATCTTCTTCAGAAAAAATCGTTGTAACCAAAGCCGTTACAATTGGTTTGTTGGTCCGTCGCTTGAATTTAAATTTCACTGACTACACCGAGTTACTGATGGCTAATCCTGAGTCTTCCGACTTGAAAGAAGGGGGCGACGCGCGGGCAAGGGGAGAAATGCGCCTGGGACTATAGTTGCCCCTGCCTCCTGAGCTTCCCCTCTGCCCAGAGTTTCGCCCACGGAGGGGAGTAGCACGCATACGAGGCACCATGAGAAGAACAGGGTGCTCAGAAGCAACCTGAGGAATGAACCAAGCCTCCAGGATTTCGCTGTCCCCCTCGAAATTGCAGATGATGACCTTGGCCAGAAGGTTCCCACTTTCACACTGCAACACTCCCACGGAACTTGACCTTGGCTTGAACCTTGTCGACGCCTTCCGTAAAAACCGAGAGCCGGGTGCCTGCACTGTACAGGGATCAGTCTTGAGGGAAGGCTTGCTGCCACCAAAGCCTCCCTCCTCTTTCTTTGGCTGAGCGGCACGCTCTTCCTTCTCTG
The DNA here is from genome assembly GCA_000404065.3 of Pinus taeda. Taxonomy (NCBI): domain Eukaryota; kingdom Viridiplantae; phylum Streptophyta; class Pinopsida; order Pinales; family Pinaceae; genus Pinus; species Pinus taeda. The sequence continues at coordinate 57,960 of APFE031220512.1, forward strand.
ATCCCCAATTCCCCTTCTGCAAATATGAATTAACCTCATCGATTATCACCTCCATACTGTAAATTCCTTGTGCCAGCTCTTGGGAACAAGACCGCATTGAATCGCATTGAAGGGCATTGAATGTCCTTGGGGTGGAAGCCTTCCCTTTTACTGCAAACACCATTTGCCTGTATCGTGGCCAGCTGTCCTTCGCGCGTGGATGGCACATGTCCATTTAAATTACAGGTTGACATCCGCATCCGGGTAATTAAATATTAATGTTAATCAATTAATAATAATTAAATAATAATAAGCAAATAATTTGATTAAATAATAATAATTAATAATTTGAAAGAATTGAAATATTAATTGATATATTAATATTTTAATAAAACATTATTACATAAAGTTTTAAATTCAACATTAATTTATTAATAATAGTTTATCAATATAATAGTTATTTAGTACATATTAATGTTTAAATTATTATATTAATATTAATTATTGAAATTGATTAAATTAATTATTCAAATTATTAAATTAACATAGATAATATAAGATTACTAAATTATATTAAATTTATATGATTATATATAAATTTACCCTAATAATTATTAAATTTACATTAATTAAATGAGTGTAAGTTAATGATGGCCTCTTAAGATGCATTAGTTGTAATGCAAACATAATAATAATAATAATAATAATAATATGTTAAATTCGAGGGATTATTAAAGGTACTTCCACAATGAATTTGAATATAGTGTAAAGATAGTCAAATCTTGTTAGCGTGATTAGATTTTGAGGGCTTCATTATGTAAGAAAACTAAGGTTCAAACCTTGTGGTAGTTAGGAGACACCAAAAAATACAACCATGCAAAGGATTGATATGTCACAAGCTAGGTGTGATTCCTGGCTCATTTTGATGGCTTAGATACACATGGGTTCTGATGTCTTAAACCACAAGCTAATCCTACAAGTCACAGGCACTCTAGCAAACAAAAAAAAGTGTAAAATATGAATTATAGAAAATTAAATTAGCTTTGCAAAGAGAAAAAAAAATATTTATAGATCTTTTGTATGACTAAATGATTTTTTTTTTTCTATAAATGATATGTTATTTTTAATGCAACATATAATGCATATGTTACACATTAAAAAGTTGTACAATTGTAGAGAACACATTTTTCTTATGCACAACTATTTTTTCAAAGCTTATGTTAATAATTTTTTTATTTTTTTAAATCATGAAATATTTTTTCTTAAAATGGATAAGCCATAAAAAGTTAGAGCATGACATATGCCTTTTAAGATTTTATTATATGTCAAGACAAATTTTGAAAAACAAAATAGAAAAAATATTTTAAAATTTATATATTTGGAATTTTCATAATCGGCTATGTAAGAATGCATAGTTTCATCGATGATGAATATATGTATTTAATACAAAAATAACATGAAAAATAAAGATATTGAGTCATTCCAAAATGTGAATATTTTAATCTATAGGCATCCCAAACCACTAGGTTTTTCATTCCAAACGTAAATCTAAAGAAACCAAGTTTAAAACAATGTGTATTTCAGATTTGTCATTGTGTTAAAAATATCAATTACAGAATTTGATCATTAGGTATGGCCATTAAAATGTCAACATGGTAAGGGAAGGAAATTTGGGTTAAATTTAAAGAAGTATTCTTGGTATCAAGGTCCAAAACCAACACCTTGAAGCATTACAGAGGACCTCCCATTTATATCCTTAGCTTATGATTGGGGATATTAGTGACACTAGGAAAATTTCATCACCAAATATGAATCTTAGGGCCTTAGACATAGTTTGTGGAGGAATCCCAAGACTTAGATTATAAGGAAGATTTTAATCACACAAGGAGAGGAAAAATGACTCAAACTACCACATAGGACATCCTAAGGGAATCCTTGTCTTCCAAGTACAGATATGGACATCAATAAAATATTTTGAGCACCAATAATCAGCCTTGAGGCCCTTGATGTAGTCATGAGAGAAAAAAATAATGATCAGAACCTAAAGTAATCTTTTTAGAATACATGGTTGTGAAAAACACCTCAAGATATCATAGAATACCTTTCAAGGTTATCATTTCTTTTCACTAGGGATATTGGTGCCATCATGATATTTTTTATACTAGGCACATGACTCTTTGGGACTTTGACATCCTTAAAGCACAAAACCTATCCTTTGCACCATAAAGGAAGCGTCTAAGCATCAAGGTTCAATAAATTAATTTTAATCCACTACACATGACCTTATAAGCATGTTATTTCCCTTTGAGTGGAGATATTAAGGATAATATGATTTTTTTAGAATTAGTTATGGTTCCTGGGGACTCAGATATGGATTTAGGTTTTGGAAGGGTGTGGGAGGGGATGGGGAGGTGGGGTGTGGAACTTAGTTCTTAGGACATAAATGAATATTATAGGGATTACAACCTAAGAAAAGCACTTAAAATTTAAAGAGGATATTTCACCTGCAAGTGGTGTTATGTGAAATATTACAATTTTCAAGCACAAGTTATGGGAGAAGGGGTCCTCAACATGTTGGTAAGAAGAAATCTAAGATTTAGGCCTTAGGGATCAATTCATGCATATACAACTAAGAACAACACCTCAAACCCAGAAACATAACCTCCCAAGTGTATCATTTTCCTCTTAGTGGGAATACTGGCACCATTAGGGTTTTTGAAGATGTAGATATCATTCTCAAGACCTAGACTAAGGATATGTAATGAAACTAGTGTATTAAACCAAAAAACGTAACCATTAATGAGTCCTCAAACCACCATATATGACCCAATTATAAAATATTTATCCTTCAAATTGAAATTTAGACATAATTAAAAGGTTTGGGCACCAAGTATGGGTCATGGGATGTTAGAGATGGTTAAGAGAGGAAAATTAAGCTTCAAGATCTATTGTAAACTTGTAGGAATCCAACTTCAAGAACGATGTCTCAAACGACCACACCAAACATATTGTTAGTGTCATATCCCTCTTAGTTGTAATATAAGCACCATTGTAAGGTTTTGAGCTCTAAGTGTGAGTCACATTTCTTTAACCATGGTTGGGGAGGAAATTCAAACCTCAAGCCCTCCAAGAAACCATCAATTTCTGAATTAGGACACATGGAAATGATTCTATTGAGAGCACAAAAATTAGGACACATGCATCAAGTGTCTTATTTTTCAATAACCATGACAATACGGGTAGACTAAGGATTGGTACTAGGGAAGATGATAGTTGTGGCTAACAATACTTGAACACTTTTTAAATTCATTTTTATGAGAAAATGAGTGATGATAATGTTACTTTAAGGGGAAGATAAGTAGGCATGAGAGGATTAGAATTATCATGAAGACCACAGGAGGGTGGAGGCCTTGTGGTGTAATATACTAGTGAAAGTTTCTACCCCATATGTGTCCTAGGGTTTCAATAAGTTTCCTTGTATTAACAAAAATCGTTGCAACTTTAACTAATAATATTGTAACAAAAAATAATGCAGTTCGAATATCAATATTAAGTACTCCAATTTTACTTTACAATTTTTGGTCAAATCTCAAAGCACTTATACATAGATTTCGGCAATTCACAAATTCAAAATAATACCATTTCAATGTTCGATTGGAAATAATTCTCCATCTAAATGTATCATATAATACCAATTCAATGTTTCATAGGAAATAATTCTTTGTCTATACGTACCCACTGATTGGGGCTTAAAAGGAGACTCGAAAATCGACCTAGCCCCGGAGATGTCCCAATCTCATGCATGTTTGAAAATATTCGTCTATCTCTTTTGACCACATAGTGCTTCCTTAAAAACTTTTGTGCTCAACTTATACTCACTACCTATCACAGATCCAACGATTAAAATCGCGACAACCTTAGGAGAGAATTTGAATCGTTAATAAAACTAGTGGATTGTCTTCAACGGAACTAAGTTACCCTTTATGTCTAACCTGGTCAATTAGAGTTAAAACCTGCTCTAGAAAAACTAGGCCAAGACTTCGTCGATCCTCAGGCCGCTTCAAAGTGAACTTCGCTTTTGGCCTTCTGTTGGGGAAGAAGATTGACGACCCTGCTTAGTTAAAGATTATCATTGCCCTTTCTATGCCCATTCTTAAATAACTTGTTGCCTTTGTTGCTTCTATGCTCAGATCCATGAACCAAAATAGACCAAACCCTCACTGCCTGACATAAAACAAAAATCTTGTGCTAAACAAGAGCCACAAATAATTTGTTTTCTCCCAAATCGCTTCATTGTGCCCAAAACATAATAATAGTAATGTAAACTGCATCAACTAAGGTAGAATCTTTCACCACCGAAATTGACAAGAAGAAAGGGGTCTTAAAATCCTTAGAGCTAATGCAAAAAAGGAGATGAAATGATCCTTACTTGATGCCTCCAAATGAATTCAAGCCTACTTTATTTATACATTTTCTAAGGGGTTCCATCTCTTATAATTGATTGCGTGAACCTTACTCAAACCCCAATTTTGGTTTTTTTAATCTGATCGACCCAAAATTTTCCCAATAATGGGTGTTTTGGGTATTTATCCCCTTTATGGAAGATTATAGACTACAGGGATGGATAGGCTAATAAGTGTTATTTGTCCTCAATTCGTAGATGACATAATAGTCCCCTTTGCTCCAGATTGCTTGCCCTCAAAAAATTGGAGGTTCAGGTTCTACATAATCCATTCTCCTTCCCACGTCGCATCCTCTTCCAGTAAATTTTCCATCATATGAGATATTATGGAATTACTCTTCCCATTAGATTATTTTCTTGCACGACCATGATCGTTTCTGGAATCAATTCGAGTTGTCCCTCTTCATCTAATGGTGGCAATTCAACAAAGTTGGTGACCTTATGACGCACAACCTTCTTGAGGCATGACACTTGGAATACATAGTGAATTCAGTTGTTACTTGGTAGCTCCAACTCGTATGCCACCTAGCCCACTCTACAGATAATTTTGTATGACTCATAAAATCTCAACTTCAATTTTTTTGCCCCACTTTTCTTCAGGCTACACTGTTTATAGGGTTGTAATTGCAAGAAAACAAGATCTCCCACCTCAAAATTACACTTGGTTTAGTGCTAGTCTGCGTACATTTTTTTTTAATTTTGAGCTACCTTTATGTTTTCCTTGAGTACCCTGAGAATTTCCTAACTCTCTTGTATCTAGCATTTGGAAAGAGGTGCCTTGCTGTCTCCAAAAATTCTATCGATGAAGGATGGTGCGTCATATCCATATAGAGCTCTAAAGGGTGTCATCCCAATGGATATGTGGTAGGTGGTTTTATAGCAATGCTACCCAAGGTATAACCACTTAATGCATGCCTTTTGCTGACTTGCTACATAGTTTTGTAGGTACCCCTCAATCTACGGATTCAGAATTTATGTCTAACTATTAATTTGAGGGTGATAGCTAGTGATAGGGTTCAATTCAATTCCTACTAGCCTAAAAAATCCTACCAAAATGCGCCCATAAATATACTATCACAATCATTGACTATGTTCTTTGGCAACCCATGTAGTTTAAAGACCTCCTTGAAAAACTATTCTTCCACTTTTTTGGCCGATTAATCAGCTGAGATGGCAAAACATTGTGTGAATTTAGTCAACCTGTCAACCATTGTGTAGATGTAGTCCTTCCCTTCTGCTTTGGATAACCTTGTGACGAAATCCATTGAGATGCTCTTCCATTTTTGTGTTGATATTGGTAGAGGTTGGAGAAACCTTGTAGGATGTGTGTGCTAAACATTATTTTGTTTGCATGTCATACATTCCTTGATGCATTTCATCACATCTTCCTTAAGTCCTTTCCATGAGAATCATTCCCTAATTTGTCGATATGCCTTGAAGAATATTTGATGCCTAGTTGAAGGGATTTCGTGTGTAACCTTCAAGATATTTTCCTTGAGTGTAGATTCAAGTACCAAGTATATCTTATCTTTATAATAAATAACATCATCAATTATTATATACCTTACATCCTAGATGATCTTGTGAATTAGCGTGCAAGAAAACTGGTTCTTGGAACATTCTGTTGAGAAGTGTGCCTTCCAATCTTCTACGATCTCCATGAGAGCACACACAATAGGTTTCCTCGAGAGAGCATTGGCCACAACATTCTTCTTCCCTTTTATATACTCAATGTCAAAGTCGTAAGCTTGGATTTCGCTTACCCATTTTTATTGTCACTCATTCAGGTCCCTCTGACCCAAGAAATGGTGTAGGTTTTTGTGGTTTGTCCTGACTATGAATCTATTGCCAAACATATACTACCTGAACTTCGCCAATGCATGCATGATAGCTAGCATCTCCTTGTCATATATGGAATAATTTTTTTTTTTTAAATCTTCTAGTTCCCATTTTTTGAATCCGATGGGATGGACCCTTTGCATAAGGAAAACCACTATTCCTTCCCCTAATGCATCACATTCTAATATGAATGGTTTACCAAAGTCATGAAGAGCTAGTACTGGACATGAGCTCATTATTTCTTTGAGCTTGTTGAATGCCCTAATAGATTCCTATGTCCACCTAAAGGCTCCTTTTCTAATTAAGTTGTCAAAGGTGCACTTAATTGGGAGAATTCTTTAACAAACCATTGGTAGTAGCTACAGATTCCAAGAAACCCTCATAATTATGTTAGAGTTTTGGGTGTAGGCCAATCCACTATTGCTTGGATCTTCTCTTGATGGACTTGTACTCCTTTTGCACTGATTATGTGTCCTATATAAAGAATCTCTATCAACCCAAACTTACATTTGGATGCCTTGGAATAGAGAGAATTTTCCTCCATAATGCTTAAAATTGTATCCAAATGCCTCAAATGACCATCCCATGTTTTGTTGTAAATAAGAAGATTGTCAAAGAACACTAATAAAAATTTCCCTAACTACTTGTTGAAGATATATTCATACATGATTGGAAAGCGACAGGGGAATTTGTTAGTCCAAATGGCATGAAGAAAAACTCAAAGTGTCCATAATGGTATCAGAATTCTATTTTTAGCACATCCTCCTCTCAAACCCAGATTTGATGGTACCCTCATCGTAAACCAATCTTTAAAAAGTAAAGTGCTCCATCAAGTTTGTCTACTAATTCATCGATATTGGGGATGGGGTACCTATTTTTGATAGTTTTCTTGCTAAGCACTTGGTAATCAATGCACTTTCTCCACATGCCATCTTTATTTCTAACTAATACAACAGATCAGGTGAATGGACTCAGGCTAGGTCTAATGTGGCCCATTTCTAAAAACTGCTGGATGGTATTTTCTATTTCATCCTTGAATTTCTTTAAACGTCGGTAGGGTGTGGTGATCACTGGCTTAGCTCCCTCTTCCAATTCTATAGTGTGCTTGGATCCTCTCTTAGGAGGAAATCCTAGAGAAATGTCACCGAAACTTGGAGCATGATTCTCTACTATTTGTTGAATATATACAACATACTATGGTTTATAGCCATTAAGAACCTTTTGGCTCATGATTTTGTAGATTTTTGCATATGCGACATTTCCATGCTTGAAGAAAGCTTCCATTATTCTAGCTAACACAAAATGTGGTCCACCATTTTCCATACCTCTTAAAAAGAATTTACTACCATTAAGATCTTAAACTCCATTTCTAGTGCTTGGTAATCCATCGTGTGCTTTCCCAATGAATACAACCACTATACCCCCAATACCATATTGATGTTTGCAAGATATATCACATAAAGTCACTGGTAAAAGTACACTTACCGAGTGTTATGTTCAAACCTGGTATCATTCTGGTGCAATTCAACTTGTATTGATCTACAACTATCACATCTAGGCCTTCGAACTCTTCGGTGGGGAGTCTGTTTTTTCCACCAATGTTGCATCAATGAAATTATGTGTGGCTTCTCCATTAATTAGTGTTGTGATGAGTTTCCCTTTGACAACTCCCCTAACCCTGAAGGTATAACACCTGGGGGTACCTGAAAGGGTTGCAATCTTGACTTAGGGATGAGACTTCGTTTCTTTGTTGGCCTTCTCTTCACCCTTTGCTTCTTTTGGTGATTCTTCCTTGGAACTGCTAGGTTGTTCTTCTTTGTTTGTTTCCTTTTGTGGTGGCTCTTATTCGGTACTTGGAGTGGCCTCTTCTCCTTCTTCTTCATCGTTAGAGAGAACTTCAATGTCGTGAATCTTCCCTTTTCCTAAGAAGTGATGTCCAAGTTCCCTTGGTTCTCTGCAAGTAAAACATATATTTTTTCTTCTTAGTTCACTTTGGGTTGTTGGGTTGTGTTATATTCTTTCCACGACTAACCTACGTAGTGAA
>APFE031220512.1:67303-91681 GCA_000404065.3 Pinus taeda
GTGGGAAATCTCTGTGTATATGTGTTTTATGGGTTATGCTCTCACATTTTTATTTTCTTGTGATTTAGAATTCGTATGTAGGTAATTTCTGTACGGGGTTAAAACCTACATGGGTCTCCTCATCTAACCTGTCCATTTTGGGCCAATCACGTTGAGGGGCCTTCTTTTCCTTATCTTTTATAGGGATGAATGGTTTAGGAGTGACCTTTGATTTGATTGTTGCATTCCCCATATCATGAGTCTTATTAATAGCTTCTTGAAGAGTGGCATTTAATAGCATAACTAATATTTTCTCGGATATATTTGTTACCATGACAATGATACACTCAAATTATGAAATGAATTCTTCATGCTATCATGTTTGCTTGAGATGATCCGAGTTGACTCAACTCCCAAATTTAACCAAGATCTTTTACTTTTGTGATGTGGTTAGAATTGCATTTAAAAGATCATAAAGTAACATATATGCTTGTTGTAAAGAAGAGGGAACATGACAAGAATCAACAATATAAAACACAAGACATTGATAACAGATTTCATCCAGTGTGGACCTTGTCTCTGGGACCCGGTGTCAAGATGGCATAAGCCGATGCATTAAGTGCTAGAAAGAGTGATGATGTACATGCACATGTTTTCTCTATCATGCAAGGAATATGACCTCACACAGGAGTGGCTCCATGAGATGTTCCACTGTAGGAACTCTCATTCACAAAAGGACTCCTATCAGCATGACATAGTTCCACGTATGATAATAATTAGCATCCCACCAACATGGAATCAAAGGGATCTCAATTCAAAAATACAAGACGACACATGAGTATCCCATCAACATGGCGGCAAAGGGATCTCAATCAAATCATGACAATACATACATCTCGCATCAAGAAAAAAACAAGATCTCACATCAAACATCAAACAGGGATCTATACAACACAATGCATCTCAAGTAAAGAGACAAAGAACTACATGATCACACTGCATATACCTCACATAAAGGAGTTCTCTGAAGAATAGGATGATAAACTACTGGCTCTGGTTGTACCATCAATCTCGTGGCGTAAAATATCATGGAAATTATTGCTCGCACATTGAAAGCTGACACCTGCACTCCACTTTGAAAAGTGGCTGAAAAATGGAATGATCAAATGGAAAATATAATTACAGCACCAGATTCATGGCATCGAATAGTGTAAAATCGACTGTCAAATTTCTGAATTCTGACAAATTGAAAATCTAGGGCTATAGGAATCTTTTAGATTCCCCCTAGATTCCTCAAAGATTCCCTCCTTTGGGTCATCTGAAGATCTACTGCTCAAATCAAAAAACTGGTCTCGCCATTGAGATCCTTGTGAAATTTTGAGAAGAATGAGTATAAAGTTGGTTGCATTCTAAATCTGGGAGAATTCAGCCTCCAAGGAATCTGGAGATTCCCTCAAGATTCTTGAAGATTATCCTCCAAGAATTTGCAAATATGTTGCTCAAAAGGTGAATCTAACCTTGCCATTGCGTACCCTACAAAAATCAGAGAAAAATGACTATAAACTTGATTACATTCTGATAAAAAGAATTTTTACCTCCTAGGGAATCTTAAAGATTCCTCAAAAAATCTACATGCGAATATTCCCTAGAATATTTTGGGCATCTACCTCATTTTCCATGCCTAGGGCAAACCCCCCTATGCTGCCACTCCTCCGTTCCTTCGCTCTCCCATTCTGTGCTCCGGTCTTCCCCCATGCAATTGAGAACATAAGGTTTAAATATGTTTTATGGGCAGAGCTACTCAAGAGGCCGTTATGGCTTAATGGTTAAGACGAAGACACCGATGCAAGGAGGTCGGGGGATCAAATCTTGACCCCTCCAAAAATATGTATGCAACGATTTTTGACGTGGTAAGTTTTTTGGGTGCGACGGTTGTTGTAACCGTTTGATATATATATTATCATGTTGTTATGTTGTTTTGTTGTATTGATGTGGGCGCCTGAGCAGTGGGTCGGTCATTCCGGCCGGGCGGGTTTAAACCCCGTCGCCCATGATTTTCATTAATATATGGTATGGTGGGGGTGTGGTCTGGTTCCACTGGAGGTGGCCTGCCCACCCCTATATATATATTATTTGCTATTTAATGTGTTCTGTTGGGTCGACGAGGGTCATGGCCTGTCATCCCCTTTTAAAATTTGTCCTTTTTTTAATTAATGTTTTTGGGGTCTGATGGAGGTGGTGGGGATCATGGCCTGACACATGTTTTTTTTTTTCTTAATACAATTGGGTATTTTTAGATCTTTCGAAAACAAGAGATATTGGGCAATTTAAAGAGGCCACAATTTCTCCCGTTTTCGGGAGCTAGGTTTCATGTCGGTTGATGGTGAATTTGTAGGACACTTAAACTTGGGCCATAGACCAACTTTGACTGGCTCTTTCTCCCTCATAGGAGCTTGGATTTGAATGCCATTCACACCATTGGAATCAAGGCGATGAGCACTTCAATCTAGTTCCAATTTGGGAGCCACCTAACCACTTTGAATTTTGACCCTTTCTAAGTCCTTTGGGATTCTACATGTGTCTAGAGCCACCTGGATCACTCTTACCCAATTAGGAGATTTTGGTCCTCCAAAAGCATGAAAGTAATTTTCCACTTCTTTGCACCTTGTCTACACTTACAAGTGTCTGATAAGTCACCCTTCCTTCTCTTCACCTTTGTCCTTCAGAACCTACACGTGCAACCTTTGCAAACCTGTAGTACAATTCTACAAATTAAATGCTTAATTTACATGACCAATTAATGACCCAATAATTCCATATTTGCCACGATTTTATAACACATACTCAGTGGTCAAGTTTACATCAAAATGGAAACAATACCCTAGCTATGAAAACAAGGCCAAAATATCATAGTTGCTTCAACAAGTGATGGAAAAAAACATCATCACTGCAACACATGATTTACACAAATAAGGCCAAACACTATTGTTGCTTTAACAAGTGATGGAAACACAACATCACTTCCACAATTTAACATGCAACACAAAATAAGACTAGAGATCATTGTTGCTTAACAGGTGATGGAAAACACATCATCACTTTTACATTTTAAAATGCAACAAATTATTTACAAAAGCATGACCATGACAAGCTAACATATCTAGAAACCATTTTTCACTTATTGATGTGAATGGGTCATCTCCCTGTGGTGGCTTTTCTTGTCAAACAATTGTCTCACTTGGTTCATGCACGGATGCTTTGTCTTTAAGGAACTACTCTATATGGAGCCTCTAACCTGTGGCTCTTTGATGGCCACCTCTGTTGCAATGACTGCAATACGTCTTCTTCCTCCAGATCTGCTTTACCATCTTCCTTTCCTGCTGCTAATAGGGTCTTTCACGTCTCATCCTTTTTTGTGCTGCTATTCTTTTCCAACACTTAGCAAATATATGGTTATGTAATCCACAAAAGGTACATGTTTTTTGATGCCATGTTTTATGTTCATCATTAACAACATGATTATAATCGAAATGAACATTCGAATATCGAGACTGGTTATACCTTTCCTTGTCGTCTCTGGTTTTGTTATGGCGATGAGAGCTTGCCTAGACTCTTTCCCTACAATGGGCACTGCCATGGGATGATGGGGATGTGTTCCCATCATTCTCTTTCCTCAACGATTTCGACGATGTCTCGGAAGCATCTGACACCTTCAAAAATTCTCCTTCGGTGTATCCCAAGCCAGTAAATCGAGGTCTCTCCACTATCGAGTTTGAAAGAACTGAAGAGGGCTTCTCATCATCTGTTGTTGGTGGTTCGTTAGTTGTCTCGACGCATTCCCCAACTTCCTTCCTGAAAAACCCAAGTCTTGCCTGACGGGGTAATTCCTCTACTTTGATGGGATTGACAATGCCTTGGCCATTAACACCCAAGCCCCTTCCTTCATATCCCATTCTCTTCAGCAGCTTGGAGTCAATTCCTATGGTATGGTTTTCAAAGACAACAAAATCATCATCAGGAAACATACATGAAGACAGAGAATTACTTTTTAACTCACATGGGTCACGCTGCATCTTTTCCAGGGCTTCGTCCTTAGCTTGCAACTATCGTAGAAAACTATGTTTCTCATCTTTCTCTTCTTGTAGAAGAATCATCAATTCAGTGTCATCTTCTTGAAGACTATGGTTGTTGTGCTTCATTTCTTCAAGGCCTCTTCCATGGCTTTCAATTGAAGCTACAATCGCTTCTTTTCCTTTGTCTCTTTTTGTAGGGCTTCATACATTATTTCAACCTTTTTGGACACTCTGAGCATGGTCTCGTACATCGCTTTTTCATCCTCCATCACTGCACATTCCATTGTTCACACTCACAATTCACATCCACGCAAAGACCACTTTGATACCAAACTTGAACCGAGCTGACTCAACTCCCGGATTTAACCAAGATCTTTTATTTCCGTGATGTGGTTAGAATTGCATTTAAAAGAGCATGAAGTAACATATATGCATGTTGTAAAGAAGAGGGAACATGACAAGAATCAACAATATAAAACACAAGACGTTAATAACGGAGTTCTTCTAGTGTGGACTACGTCTCCGGGCCCTGGTGTCAAAATGGTGTAGGCCGCTACATTAAGTGCTGGAGAGAGGGATGATGTACATGCATGTATTTTCTCTATCATGCAAGGAATATGTTGTCACACAAGAGTGGCTCCATGAGATGTTCCGCTGTAGGAATTGTTGGAAGTGGGATCCCTCAAGGAAGGTTTTCGAGCTAAAAGCCCATATTTTGGTCAAATTTTGTAATAAACTTTTAAAGGCTTCACATTTTATGGTCCTAAAGCATGAAGGTGTCATGTGTGATAAAGGGTAGTCTGCCCTTAGTTTTGTAAAGTAAATTCGGCTGTAAGAGATCTACCCATCGTCTGCGAACCATGGGATTGTATAAAAAGAACTAAGCTCTAAGTAGTTTTAGAGACACACAATGGATATCATGTAAGAGAGTCATAGCTCTGATGTAAGAAGTCTAAGTTTCGGGTCATAGTGTAGGTAGAGGCTCTACAGCTGAGAGCGCAAATGCACAGGGTAGAAGTCTGTAGCTAAGTGCACGGATCCCTGCAGCTATGTGTGTAGGGCGGATAGAGTTTGTAATCATTTGAAAGATATCAATAAAGAGAAATATTCTGCAATTCCTGTGTCTTTGTTCTGATTAATGCATCTTGTCATTTTATATATGAATTTCCTTTATAATGCTTATATGATGCGCAAATGAATGCAATTACATTAGATAAATGAACGCGAGTAAGGATATCTATTTATGCGGTACTAACTGTGATTATCTAATAAGATAAGTAAGACACTTAGACTAATTTGGGAATCTGCATGGTACGCTTCCATAGTAGCGTAAAAGTACCTGAGCCGCAGGTTAGGGTTGTGCAAAGGTCGATCATACCCTTTCACAGCGGTATTGAAGGGCGGAATAGAGGGCTTGTTTGGTAAGCCCTAGAGCGAAGCGACCTGCATGAAGGCAAGAATAAGGGGAATAAACTGACATCACGACCATCTCAGGGTGTAGAAACTTGGTTCCAACATCCCCCCATACTACTTCGGGTGAGACTTTGGCTTGCGCTCCATGTGCTAATGCCAAAAGGGTTAGTAGTGTAGGGATTGGTTTAGCTAATCACCGCTGAAACTAGGTGAGGCCTCCTCAAGCTAACAAATGGTTCTGTTGCCAGGACCAGAATATGAATAAGAGATGTGTGATGTCGTATCACTGGAATCCAACTAAGAAAGAGATTGGAGAGTGGTTGGATATGAAGATCCACGAATTTGCTACGCAAGAGAACAGAAACGCGTGAGTGACAAAGGGATAGTGGTTGGATAGATACCTATATATAGAGATCCACGAAATATTTTTCTTCTCCTTTCCGGTTGAGCTATACGAGTGGATCGTGAAGCTAGCTGATAGCCAAGGAAGGTGGAAACTTGACGGTCCTCTTGTTTAGACCCCAGAGCTAGTACAAAAATTGGAAGCATCTGAGGACAAGATCGTCCGCGCTGCCAATCAATGGCTCGATCGCGTCATAGGAGGATTTGTCACTGAATTCGTGGTTGACACCTTAGTCAGCTATGATGAGGCAGAGCTATGCTTTCTCAAATGACAACGAGGTAAGTACGTGAAATCTTTGAATACCTGGATTAAAATGCTATTGTGCGAAAAATGAGTTATGAAACTACCTTGATGTTCGAAGCTACGTGAAGCGGAGAAATTTATAGGGTTTTGAATATAGTCCATTGATTTCGCCTCCATGAGGTAATGAAGAAGGGATAGCGCAAGTTTCTCCGCAAAGTGCTATTCAGTTAATAAGACAAGGATTCCCGTGAATCCCACCTCCACCCACAACACCTCCAACTTCACCACCGTCACCTGCAACTTCACCTGTACCACCTCCACCTCCACCGCAGTTTAGTATGGAATATTCAGTGAAGTTTCCTTTATTTAAAGGCTTGGGAAATGAGGACTCGGACCAGTTCTAGTTCATTGTGAAAGTTGTAAGGGAAGCTCAAGGTGTTACAGATGATCACATAAAGAAGGCAACATTGGTTAGTGCTCTGCAAGATTGTGCGCTAACATGGTATATCAAGTACTCTAATGATAACCCAAATGTTGGAGTGGTAGACATCTAGACAACTGTTGGGCTTCAAAATGTCATACAAATATCACTCATTACCATACATTTTTCACCTATGCTTCCATTATATCACTCACTATTCACCACCTTGTCACTCCATTTTCCTTACTATTCACCATTAATGGCTCTCATTTATATTTTCCAAATATTATTTATTTTTAAGCATTTTTGAGAGAAATTCTTGATTAAATATTAGAAAATAATATATTTTACTTTATATATGGAAAGTGGGTTGTTTTTGTGACATGTGTCGGTTCCAAGGAAGCTTCCAAGACACCTTTATGTGGCCTTGAAGGATCAAATTCGAATTTGAAAAGATAAAACTCATGGAGAAGATGATAATCTCATGGAGAAGATCAAGGACAAAAGAGGGTTATGTGTCTAGATGGTTGAGAGATGTATGGAACTAAAAGAGAGATTAGTGGATCATCATTATGAGTTTGTTAGCCGATTCCATTGTATAAATAGGAGTACAATCTCCTTCATTTGTAGTCTTGGAATCTTCATTTGTAATATTAGAAAGTTGGTTTGTACATTATGATGGAGATTTTGAAATAAAGACTCATACTTTGATTTTGTTGCTTCTACATTTGAGTTCCCTTTGAAGTAGTATGCTTGTGGAGTTATGGAGGGCCCCCATGGCCTCACTTGCATGCTTATGTTAGGTATAATTTAATTTATGTTTTTATTCATTTATGGTTTGAAGCAATGGTGATTGTGATATAGTAGGATTGTGAAGAAGGACAATTTGGACCTCCTTAGTTAGGAGCCTCTTCTTTTACATCTTCTTCATCATAAGCCATTGTTAATTAGTGCTCTTAGATTTATCTTCATGAAAGTAGTATTGTAAGGAAGGACAACCTAGTTCTCCTAAGTTAGGAGCCTCTTTCCTCATATATTACATAAATGAATTAGAAATCTTTCTAGATCTATATATTTTAGATAGGCACTTCTAAGTTTACCTTCCCGGGTTGACATTAAATTAAACTCTAATTTGCATCCGCATTTTAGACCCAACAACAACACTTAGAGAATTCATTAGGCCTAAATATGAGGCACAGTCGATTGTGGAATTCAAGGAAATCGTGATGCAACTAGGCGAGACACCTTGGGAATTAGATCAGAGATTGAAGTGTAAGATCCGTGAAGCTAACATGAACTTAACAGACAGACAACATCACAAATGGTTTGTGGCTTCGCTCCTACCACACTTAAGGGTTGCATTGTCACAACAGAAGATAACAACTCAGGTGGAGGCCTTGTAAATTTCCATGAGACTACATGAAACACCGATGCAAGATCCAAATTTGGGGGTTCAATAGATCCATGCACAGTTGAAGAATCTGTGCCTTGAGATGCAAAGTCTGAAGCAGGACAGAACGGTTCGACCCAAGGTGCGTGAAGAGGTATGGTGCTTGAAATGTAAGAGTCAGGGACATGACAAAGACCATTGCCTGGTATTTACGAACTACATGCCACAAATAACTGTCATTTGCTATAGAAATTTGTACAAACATGACAACAATTGTTCTGTAACTTTTGTAGGTCAGTAGGGCATGATGAGCGTAATTGGAGGAGTTATGAATTAATTATGGATACAACTCTCGCCTATAGGGTTCAGGCAGAAACAGGACCCCCTGACTAGAGCACAGGGATGGCGTCGACAGGATTTCAGGTGCGTGGACGAGGTCGAGGCGGAGGAGGACCTAGCAGAGGTCGAAGACATTTGATCTGCTACAATTGTGAAGGACCAAGACACTATGCTCGCAATTGAACTAACCCAACACGTCTGTCATGCAAGTATTGCATGATGTTTGATCATGAAATGGAAGACTGTCCTACACTGATAACAAGGATACGTGACAAAGGGGCGCTACCACCTCCGCTGACTCATAACCTGCAGATGATGAGGTCTAATCCGGTGAAGAGGACCCGGATGTGAATATAGCGCTCAGAAGTGGAATCACAATAGGAAATGACAAGGGGAAACAACCAGAAGACAGTACATGGGTTCATAAAGTTCTGGTGAAGGAGGCTGAGTTCGGTTTAGAGCACGCATGGGAAACCTTCATGGAAGTAAAGAAGAGCTTTACTGAGGCTTCCACCTTAGGGAGAAAGGATAAGGCTGATTAGGAGATGGACCCTTCTATGCTCACAACCTTCCTGGAGACTTGTATGAAGTTACTGCGTGATAGGAAGGCTATGAAGGGGTTACAAGAGCTCATAAATAGATGTGTCAGAAATGCTCCGAGTGAGTTGTGCATAGTACGAAAGATTAGAAAGCATAAAATAAGGATGGGATGGGAGATGAGACTAATCGTGTAGATAGGAGAGTATGAAATGGATTAGGTCATTTTGGACCTGGGGTAGGATGTGAACGTCCTACCAAAGCAGACTTGGGAACGGATGGGGACACCTACACTACAATGGTCTCTGATTTAGCTAAGAATGGTGAATTAGTAGAAGCTCATCCCCATGGGGCGGCTATAGGGGGTGACTGTGGATATTGAAGGCATGAGTGCGCTGGCTGACTTTGAAGTAATAGAGATAATGAATGACAACAACCCCTATCCTACGCTCCTGGGAATTGACTGGGCTACTGATTTGAACGGGGTGATCAATCTAAAGAAATGAAAGATGATATTTGAGAAGAAATCGCTACGCTTGATAGTACCCCTAGATCCTGCTGAAGGGTCGCGCTATACTGAACCAGTCCGTGATTATGAGAGTGATGACGATCTGGACTGTATCTATGAGATAACAGTGCAAAACCAAGACTGGGTGAATCCCACCATGGATGAATGAATTGCATGGGATAGCGAGAGTTCTTGCACCTCAGACTCTGATGAAGAACTAGAGCACTAGCAGAATCGATTACATGAGGTGACTACGCTGAGCTGCAACATGATGACTCATCCGCGTGCTGTCTGTCCTCAAAGGTAAGAAATATGCCTACTTATGATGGTCTAAATTAGGTAGATATCTTTTTGGATGCATTTGAAAAGGAGGTTCCAGAAAAGCAACGCTTCTAGGTGTTTCACTGGGCATTGCGCGCTGCACCCGCAAGATGGTGGGGTACGCATAAGGGAAGCTTTGATGATTGGATCGAATGTAGGATAATGATGAGAACACGCTTTGGGAAACCGAAGATGGGAATGACAAACAAGTATGATGGGCAAGATGATCTGCGCGTGCACTTGGTCAAATGGGCTTAGGCTTATGGAGAAAAGTCCCAACCTCAATGGGTGCACTTGTTTTGTCACACCCTAGATATTGTCCTGATGAATTGGTACATAGAGATAAAGATTCGCCATGGTGCAGGTGAATGGGATATCCTACGTGACGGATTCATAATGACATTCAGTTTTGGGGATGGGTTTGACTATATTGATGAGGCGCTACAAGAGGTGAAAGCAACAATCTTTAGGATACCACATGATCCTTTGGACCTGATTCAACCCGAGTGGGCTACTCAGCTGAGTCATGTGCTAGAATACTATAATGTAACCTCTATAGAAGAGGATGAGGATCCGCAAAAGATTAATATTCTGGAGATAGAAGGTCACCGCGAGGTTGAAGGACCATAGATTGAGAACCTTGATATAATCGTGTCATTGAAAATGAAAAAAGTAAACATTGGTACCAAGGCAGAACCCAAATTCGCGAAGATTGGAGACTACTGGGATGACGCGATGGTGGATAAGGATGTTGAATTGCTTCGCGAGTACCAAGAATTATTCCCTACCAAGTTTATGGATTTGTAGGGGATAATTGGGGACCTTGGTGTTATGAAGATCACATTGAAGCCTGACACAAAGCCGGTTAAGTAAAGACCTTACCGGATCAATCCAAATTATAAGGAGAAGGTCTTCTTAGAGCTAGACAAGATGCTCATGGCAAGCATCATTGAACTTGTGGAAGAATTTGAATGGGTAAGCCGAATGGTGGTACATGAGAAGAAGCAGAAGGATGAAATAAGGATATGCGTGGATCTCAGAAATCTAAATGATGCTTGTGTACATGATCCTTTCCCAACTCCATCCACTGATGAGGTGTTGGACAATGTAGGTGGCCAGGAAGCATATTCCTTCATGGATGGGTTCTTGAGGTACCACTAGATCAAAATCGCGCCGAAATATTGTTAATCTAACAGTGCGCAGCTAAATAAATGACAAACAACAGCATATAAAATCATACACAAAAGACACAGTCATTTAACATGGTTCACCCAACCAATCTGGGCTACATCCACCAAACATAGGCATCGACAATCTTTATTATCAAACAGTAGATTACAAAATAATCAATTTCCTCACAAACTCTCACTCACCAATATCTGTATGGGCATGTATTTTATAGCCAAGAGAATCTAACTGACTCATAAATCCTCTCACAAAAAATATAGGATACATTAACTCTTTCCCAACTACCTGGAGCTAATATAGCAACAAATCCTATTGTTGTCACACATTAAAGATTTTTGCCTACTTTGTGAAACAGAAAATCTCAACAATCTCCACCTTGACAACAATTAGCCTGATACCCTGTTTGTTTATTATTTTATCTTTTCTGCAAGCCAAGAGAAGCCAAACACCAATGTAGCTTCTCTAACAAAATTGGTTTCGTGAACATGTCTGCACAATTCTCCTTTGTATGCACCTTTTCAAGAGAGACTTCCCTTTCAATGATAACCTGTCTTACAAAATGGTATTTGATCGGTATATGCTTTGATTTACTATGATAGGCCGGATTCTTAGCCAAATGTATTGCACTTTGACTGTCACAAAATAACCTGATGTTGTCCTACAACCTACCAAATTCACCAAACAAACATTTCAACCAAATCGCTTCTTTTAAAGCATGAGAAGCAACAATGTATTCTGCCTCAGTAGTAGATAAAGAAACAATGTTCTGTAGCTTTGACATCCAGCTAATAGCTGCACCTACAAGAGTAAAGACATACCCTGAAGTTGACCTTCTCTTATCCAAATCACCTGCAAAATCAGAATCAACATACCAACAAACAAATTCACTACTCTTATTGTAAGTGATACAATAACTACTTGTGCCTCTCAAATACCGAAGCACCCATTTCACTGCTGACCAGTGTTCTTTACCCAGATTTGCCATATACCTGCTGACAACCCCATCTGCATGTGAAATATTTGGTCGAATACAAACCATCACATACATTAAACACCCTACTACATTGGCATATGGAATTCGAGACATATAATCCTTTTCTTCATCTCTATTAGGACATAAACTCGAAGAAAGCTTGAAATGGGAAGCGAAAGGGACTGACATAGGCTTCACATTGTTCACACCAAATCTCAAAAGTATTTTCTCAATATACTTCTGTTGTGATAGCCATAGCTTACCATTGTTCCTGTCTCTGAAAATCTCCATGCCCAAAATCTGTCTTGCTGCTCCTAGATCTTTCATATCAAATGTCCTTGCCATCTGAGCCTTCAACCTGTTGATTTCTTCTATGCTTTTGCTTGCTAAAAGCATATCGTCAACATACAATACCACGATAATGAATATGCCATTATTTAATTGTTTAAAATAAACACAATGATCATATTCACTTCTAACATATTTCTGACTCAACATGAAAGAATCAAACTTCTTATACCATTGCCGAGGCGACTGCTTTAGGCCATATAATGACTTCTTGAGCCTGCAGACAAATTTCTCCTTGCGATGCTAAACAAACCCTTCCGGTTGTTCCATATAAATTTCCTCATAAGTCTCCATGTAGAAATGCAGTCTTAACATCTAATTGCTGCAACTCTAAATCAAGCAAAGCCACTAATGCTAAGACAATTCTAATTGAAACTATTTTAACCACTGGTGAAAAAATCTCATGAAAGTCAATGCCGGCTTTCTGAGAAAACCCTTTTGCAACCAGCCTCGATTTGTACCTGTCTTTCGTATCATTCACACCCCGTTTTAGCTTGAAAACCCATTTACACCCCACAATTTTCCTGTCTTTCGGAAGCTCAACTAGATCCCATGTGCCATTCTTACATAAGGCCATCATTTCGTCCTTCATGGCTGCTTTCCACTTGTCACTTTTCGAAAATTCTATTACTTCCTGATAGCACAGAGGTTCATCGTCATTAGCAGTAAATGCAACTGAAGTAACATAATCATCATACCTTCTCGGTGGTCGTTTGATTCTTGTCGACCTCCTTAAGGATGTTTCTGGTGCTTCCTCAATTGGCTGACTACCATCTATAAGAACTTCTTGATGATCAATATCTGAGACCTGTTCATGATCTATACCTGAACCCTGTTCATGTTCTGATTCTGAAACCTGTTCATGACTAGTATCTGAACTATGGTCGTCATGACTATCATTAGAAATGCTATCAAACTAAATGTGTTGAATGTCAGATACATCATCCTGTTTCAATCTCCTATCTACATCTAACTGTACAAGAGAGGATTCATTAAACTTTACATCTCTGTTGATGATGATTTTGCGGGTAGTAGGATCCCACAATCTATATCCCTTTGTTCCAATACCATACCCAACAAAGATATACCTTTTAGACTTTGGATCTAATTTAGTTCGCTGATGTTTAGGCGCTAGAGCATATGCATCACAACCAAACACTCTGAGTTTAGAATAGTCACAAGGGTGACCTTTCCATACCTCTTGAGGAATCTTGCAGCTTATCGTCGTTGATGGAGATCGGTTTATCACATAACAAGTTGTTTCCACTGCTTCCGTCCACAACTCCTTTTGCAACCCGATGTTACTCAGCATACTCCTTGCTCTCTCTAGAAGAGTCCTATTCATGCATTCAGCAACTCCATTTTGCTGAGGAGTATAAATCGTGGTCTTATGTCTCTCGATCCCTGCATCCTTGCAATAGTTGTCAAGCTCCTTGGAAGTAAACTCACCACCATTGTCAGTTCTTAAACATTTTATTGTTCTACCAGTGTTGTTTTCTACCAATGCTCTAAACTTCTTGATAATTGAAAAAACATCAGACTTCCTTTTCAACATGTAGACCCACACTTTCCTAGAAAAGTCATCAATAAACGATACAAAATATGACGAGCCACCATATGAGGTTGTAGGGGCTGGACCCCAGACATCTGAATGGATATAGTCGAGTATTCCTTTACTAGTATGTTTTCTTGTTTTAAAACTTTTGTTTACTTTGTTTTCCAAACAGACAATGCTTACAGAAATCTAACTTTCCAGACTTTAGATTTGGAAGTAACTTGCGATCAGCAAAAGTTTTAACCCTCTTTCATCATATGCCCCAATCTTTGATGCAAGTGAATGGAACTACTGTCATGTTCAGACACCGTAGACAATAATCTGACCCTGTACCTCCTTTAAATGAATAGATTCCTACCTTCTTAGCTTCATAACTAGTAAAATACCTTTGTAAAGTTCTACTCCACCTGAATTACAGTTTTATATCCATTTGATCAAGTACTCCAATGAAAATCAATTTTTTCCTTAATCTAGTACATGCCTCACATCAGTTAACATTTAGGTCCCTCAAACATTTGCAGTGTATACTCCCAACCCCACAATATTACATGTTACATCATTACCCATGTACACAACTCCATCATTAATTGATTTATATGTCTTAAACCATTCTTTATGAATACACATGTGGTTTGATGAACCAGAATCTAACAACCAATGTTGATCATGATTTGACACTTTATCTGATAATACTTCATCACTCATACCTGAACCAGATACCGAACCTGTATCTGTCGTATTTGCCTCCTTCTTCTCTGTCGAAGAATCTGCTTTAGAAGTTTCCTACTGTCGCTTCCAGTAGTCCTTCTTTAAATGTCTTGATTTGCCACAAAACCAACACTTTACCTTACTCTTCTTCCCTTTCGACATTGAACGTGAGTCGCTCGGCCTACTAGAGCGTCTTTCTTTCGAACGACCTCTAACCATCATAGCTTCTGATGTAGAGGTTTCTGAATGTGACCTTCTCCTTGTTTCTTCCGATAATAAAGATGCAACTACATCATCAAACTCAATAGTTTCTGATGAACTAAGAATTATAGAAGTAACAAAATGATCCAAAGACTCGGGAAACGAGCACAATAAAGTAATAGCTTTATCCTCGGATTGAATTTTTACTTCTATACTTTGTAATTGCACCAGAAGAGTATTAAAAGCATTTGAATGATCAGCAATCAATGTACCTTCCTTCATTCGCAAACTGTACAACTGTCACTTCAGGAGAATCCTATTGGTTAAGGATTTGGTCATGTACAATTTCTCCAGTTTCGTCCACAAACCAGCAGCTGTTGTCTCCGACACGATATTAAACAGGACATCATCCGCCAGACGCAGTCGAATAGCACTTATTGCTCTTTCATCCATCTCGGCCCACTCATTATCTGTGATGTTGTAAGGCTGTTTGGATTTTCCCAACAACACCTTTGCTACACCATGTTGGACAATGAGATCGTACATCTTCACCTTCCAGATCTTGAAATTATTTTTGCCATTAAACTTCTCGATTTCAAACCGGGCACTCTAAGTTTTCGCCATCTTGTATCAACCAAAAAACAATAATCTCCAAATCCAAATTTTAAAGAAAAGAAGTTAATCTCAAAAACGGCTACGCCTTACTTCCTTTGCTTAAAAAAAAAAAAAAATCCGTTGTACCGTACTCAAATACTCGATGAGGCCTTACACCATTTAGTTAAAAAAAAAAAAAAATCACATGCCATTCTAAATTCTGTAAATATACTTAAAATTTTATAAAACCTACACCAGGCAGAACAAGAGATGGAATGAAGAAACATACTAATGAAACACAATTGCCGTGCAGCTCAGCTGCCAAAAAAAGGTTAGCTTCCAAGTTCTCTCCCAATCTCCAATATATTTTAAAACCCCGCTGGATTTGGACTTCGTGGTGAAAGTGACAGCCTCAGTTTCCAGTGACCTGAGCCGTGCCACTACTCATTTCAGTCAATCTAGCCCCTAAGAAGCAATTCCACGCATGTACATTCCTTCGCTACTTGTGGATGAGATTTCCCAAAGACAAAATCCACTGAACGGTGAACAATAGCTAAGCTGCCAATGATACTAAACTTGAGGGAAGGGTGCCACAATCCTTGGAGGCACCATTTCTCCTTATACTTGATAAACAGTGGAGAAATGCTCCATTCACTTGAATCCTCAATATGCCGCCTCACCGATATAATTACCAGGGGGGTCATAGTTGCACGTGATGAAAGTGTCACCATTGTCGGAGACGACCCTCGTGCAGCTGGCTCTGAGAGAATTCCTCCACACTATTTGAGAGTAATGTCCACAATTCTCAATGTTGTGTTTAATACCCATGCAGGTCCACTGATTCACCTTCACGCAGGATATACCTCTACGCAGGTTTGAAAAAACCTCGGTTTGTAATACCTCCACGCAGGTAATACCTCGGTTTGAATAGGACTCTTGGTTCACACAACCACCGCTCCACAGCCACAGCTCAATCACGCAGTTCCACAACTCAATCACACAGTTCCATCGTTCCACAGCCACAACTCAATCACGCAGTTCCACAGTTCCAAAGTACCACCAGCAGACTTTGGGCCTGTCACTCCTCCACTGCGCGCTCCTCCAACATGCTCTGATACCAATTGTTAATCTAACAGTGCGCAACTAAATAAATGACAAAAAACAACATATAAAATCATACACAAAAGACACAGTCATTTAACGTGGTCCACCCAACCAATCTGGGCTACATCCACCAAACATAGGCATCGACAATCTTTATTATCAAACAGGAGATTACAAAATAATCAATTTCCTCACAAACTCTCACTCACCAATATCTGTACGGGCATGTATTTTATAGCCAAGAGAATCTAACTGACTCATAAATCCTCTCACAAAAAATATAGGATACATTAACTCTTTCCCAACTACCTGAAGCTAATATAGCAACAAATCCTATTGTTGTCACACATTAGAGATTTTTGCCTACTTTGTGAAACATAAAATCTCAACAAAGATAGGAGCAAGACAACCTTCGTAACTAAGTGGGGTTGATTTCAGTACACTGTAATGCCGTTTGAATTGAAGAATGCACCTGCGGTCTTCTCGTACGTAATCATTGTTAGGTTCAAGGAATTTATTCATAAGTTCCTAGAGGTATACTTTGATGACTAGACTATGTTTGGGATGGTAAAATGCCATGTAGCAAGCTTACACCTAATGCTGGATACCTGTCGAAGATACCGGATCGCACTCAATCTAAAGAAGTGTATGTTTTGTGTTCCTTTTGGGACCCTGTTGGGTCATGTGGTTTGTAGACAGGGACTAATGGTAGATCTCGCGAATATACTAAACTTGGAAGCACTAAGGAGTGTGAAGCAGCTACGCGCTACCTTAGGACACATGGGATATTACATAAAGTTTATCGAAGGCTATGCCTAGATCACTGTGCCTATGGAGAAATTTTTGAAGAAGGATGTCACATTTTGTTGGAACGAGGACGTAGGAAGAGCTTGGATATATTGAAAGAAAAGATGGTCACCACGCTGATTTGCATGTACATGTTGACACATCATGTATAGCGTTGGGAGCAGTGCTGACACAGGCCGGTGGAGAAGACTTGGACCATCCTATCACTTTCGCAAGCCGAAGACTATCCAAATCGGAGAAGAACTATTCCACCAAGTGAGAAGGGTTAACTATGGTGTATGCACTCCAGATGTTTAGGCACTACTTACTGGGTGGCCATTTTAAGATGTATACAGATCACTCCACACTGAAGTACCTCGTAAATAAGCTTGTGTTGGGGGAGAGAATCTATAGATGACTCTTATTGTTCCAGGAGTATGAGTTTGAAGTTATTGTGAAGCCTAGATGACTGAATGTGGGACCAGACCATCTGTCGCGCATTGAAACAGAGGAAGAGCCCACTAATTTGGAGGAAGGATTGCCCGATGCATAGCCATTTGTAGTGTGCATTGCGGATGGTCATTTTGAGGATATAATACAATTCCTAATGACAGGAACTACCCCGGAAGGATACACTGTCTAGCAAAAGAAGAAATTAGTGGTGCGCGTGACAGATTTATCTGTCATTGCTGGGCATCTGTACAAAATTGGGTTTGATGAGATATTACGATGATATGTACATGATTTTGAAAGAAGCAGCAACCTTGTGGACACTTATGGGGGCACCACAGGAGGACATTATGCAAGAAGAGAAACTGCGCAGAAGATTCTACGTGCAGGGTTGTGGTGGCCAACCCTCCATCAGGACTCAATAGCGCAATTCCAGGCATGTGATGTATGTCAAAAGGACTGGCAGGCCATCGTGGAGGGATGAGATGCCTTTATATCCATAGATAACAGTGCAACCCTTTGAGAAATTGGAAATAGATTTTGTGGGACCCATTCAGCCCCAAGGAAAGATGGGAGCAAGGTACATTATCACCATGATGGAGTATTTGACTCGTTGGGTGGAGGAACAACCTGTGAAGGATTGCACAGGTGCGACTACTCCAAATTTCCTCATTGATTATGTATTGACATGATTTGGATGTCCAAAGATCTTGATGAGTGATCACGGTACACACTTTTTGAATGAGACAATCAGCGCGCTGATGGAGGGATTTCAGGTATATCACTAGAAGAGCACGCCTTATCACTCGCAGGCTAACGAGACGGTGGAAGCATTCAATAAAGTGTTGGAGAATGTGTTGAACAAGGTTTTCAATGATCAACAAAGTGAATAGGACCTAAGCATACCTGTAGTACTATGCGCTTATTGAACGACATGCAAGAAGTTGACTGGACAAACCCCCTTTCGACTTGTCTATCGGGTTGAAGTGGTAATGCCTATGCAATATATTGTGCCTAGTTTGCGCATAGTGGCTCTCACAATTATGATGGATCACGGAGCCCTAGAGGAAAAGCTCGCACAGTTAGATGAGCTTGAGGAAGAGATATTTCAAGTCGGATTTCACGAACAAGTCCAAAAGCAACGCAAAAAAGCATGGCATGATCGACACATCAAGTTGCGCACCTTTAAGGTAAATGACCTAGTTTTGTTATATGACAATACGTTTGATAAATTTATGAGGAAATTCAAAATGCACTGGTTAGGGCCCTATGTCATTAAGGAAATTACCAATGGAGGAGAAGTATAGCTGGTCAAATTGAATGGAGAGCCCTTCCTAGGAAAGATGAATGGCAGTCACTTGAAGCCATACATCGGCAGTCTGGCCATGTGACTAAATGAAGGTAGCATAGTCTTAGCACTCTAGGCAGTTGAAAGGGGGCACGGGAATATAAACTACACTACCCGGGTTGGGGAGCTGAGCGATTTGAGGACTATGCAAAGCAAGGAAGTGTCAGAGGGTCTGTGACAGTGCGGAGGGAGCTACCCTATCCAGGGAGAAATCACGCAAGTCAGCTAGAAAGTGACTGTTAAAGTCACTGTTCATGATTTGACGGTAGAAGTGTGGCCAAATGGAGAGGACGGTTGAAATTTAAGACAAAATTTATGGCTTAGATCCTTGAAAATATGTCGCCAGTCCGACATTTATGAACCCAATTTGGGGGGAACGATCAGATTTGAATTCAAAATGCCCTATAAGTTACAAGTGGTTGTCCAGCAAAAAACACTTGGCATTTTGAGAATTGAGTTGTTAAGCTCTCAGGCGCACATGAATCACAAGCACTACGAACTTCTGATAGCTACTAAAGTATTTGAGACTTTGCCAACGGAAACACAGGAGTTCTTGCATAAAATCATCTCGGCACCCATAGAAGTTAGAGATACCGAAGAATCGGTGCCAGAAGTTGAGATGGAGGTAGAAGTAGTTGCTCTAGAGGTTGTCGAGGTGCTCGCCGAAGTCCCTAAATCACCAAGAATGTTAAGACCGAATCTGTGAAGGATAAAAAGGGAAAGTAGCTTTCCATACCAGTGCATGCATCGCCAAGGAGAAACCCACCAAAACCCACCGCACAAGAGAAAGGCAAGGCCATAAATTTGGAGCCAAAGGAGGAAGACATTGAAGACATCTCGATGGACGATGAGGATGTGGAAGTTGAAGTGGAGGAGGTTGAAGCCCAGGGTGCGAACCTTGTTACTTGGTTGTCGGAGTATGTTCCCCCGTGCAAGCCTAAGACCAAGGTACCAAAGGACATCGATGAGAGCAAGACTCCCCTACAAACCCCTTTGCTACTGTTATAGCTCAAAATATCACCCTTAGTGTTTGTGATGCTTGGTTTATGGCCTAGGGAAACCCCTCCCAAACTTGGTCCAAATATTTTAAAAACAATGTTTTACTCCCTATACACTACTTTGCCTTGTGATAAAAGTGTGTACACATGGGTTAGTCAATATCCAACCCGCATATATGTGTTAAAATACTTAAAACATATCAAATTTCCTTAACTATGGGTGGAGTTCACGAGTTTTACTTGTTGATTACCTCTTAGTGCCCATGGCCCAACTGATCCCAATTGTTTCCCAACTATAAAATTAATTAGGAGAAGTATAAATAAGACTTATATGGGAAGGCCTTAAGGAGGAGAGGAGAGATAGAATTAATATACTAAGATTCTCCCCTAACCAAGTCTGAAGTATCACTGTGCTTCAAGCACTTCCCCAAGTTCAGGAAACCCTTGTTTCCTTGAGCGTTGATATTCTCCCACTTGCTTGAGATATCATGGTATTGGTTATGGAAGGAGGTTGTTAAAGAATGGGACTAGACGGGCCTGGAGGACGGTTCCGCTTGGAGCTGGAAGAAGAAGACTCAGGTAAACCATTTCCATGTTTATTATAGTTTTCTACAATAAAAAGAAACATTGTCTTCTTCCTAAAATTGACCTTGTTTATGCATCAAATGTTGTTGTAACTCATGTATGAATGTCATTTGGATGTATAACTAATCATCTTACTTATATGATATAAAGTTGATTTCATTAAAATGCTTTATATATATGCTTTTATGTATGTTTGAATTGGTTGATTTGTAGATTCAAAGATCATCAAGAGTTGCAGAGGGTCTGAACCCTGCTGGAACTACCCAAACGAAGGACATCCGGGTATGTTCATCCATACATAGTTTGTTTATTTAAGCATGTTCCTTGAGTTGTATGCATGTTTTCTTGCTATAGATTACTCTTGCTCTGTTGGGGTTCTGACCCAAAGCCCTAGGGTACTTATTCCCATAACAGAATTGGTGACTCTACTGGGGATAAAAATCTTGTTATTCCTCATTTGGGTTGTTCAGTGTCAGTTAGGGCTCAGTTCTTGGTTTTCTTGTTGTGACAGTATTGCTTGCTCTTGTAGGAACTCAAACTTCAAGTTTGATCTTTTTTATCAGGCCTTGTTTTTTTATTTTTCTTGCAAAACTTAGTATACGCACCTTTTTTCTGTTTACAGAAGCATACACATGTTTGTTTCTGTAAACTAAAACTGTGTATACGCGAGTTTTTATTGTCAGAAGTATGTGTACACACATGTGCTAGAACATAGTCGCGTATACCATTTTTTGCATGCTTTTTTCAAATCTTTTTGCCCAGAAAGATTTGTTCTTGGTCTATTTGGTTTCTAAGTGGTCAATTTCTGTCTTCACCATTTATTTATTCAGTGAGCTTATTATTTTGGATTCTCTCCTGCTTTGAAAACTTTTTGGCCTAAGTTTGCTTTTGAGTGAGTTTTGTGATATGTGTTTGAACACACAAGGCTTCTTATAGAGGTTCTTGATTGTTCTGGTCTTCCAGAATAGCATATTGTTTTCAATGTTTGTGTCAAACTTGATTATTTTGCTTTTCGTCATTTCGTGGCCTTACACCTTTTCTTGCTTTTTGAAAGTTTTTGATGAATTTGAAAGTGTTTCTTTCCTGACGTTTTGGTCATTTTCTCAAAGCTCTTTTGCTGCTTGTGGGTCGTTTAGTGCTAGTGAATCCCTTTTTGTTAAAGTTTTCATTCATGTTGAATTGGTGACTTACAAAGTTTCCTTGTGCTTTTCTTTTAGTCTTTGAGTCTTTGGTGG
This sequence comes from Pinus taeda, assembly GCA_000404065.3. Taxonomy (NCBI): domain Eukaryota; kingdom Viridiplantae; phylum Streptophyta; class Pinopsida; order Pinales; family Pinaceae; genus Pinus; species Pinus taeda. Next base: position 89,004 of record APFE031220512.1, read on the forward strand.
CATTTTGAGTGCTCTTGAAAATTTGTTTCATTGTTTCTTGGAAAATAAAAGTTCTTAAAAAACATTGCTTTTGCATTCTTTTTCCAAGTTTGATTTTGGTTTCTTTTGGTTGTTTTAGAGTGATTTGTGATCTTTTTGATTAGTCCTTCTTGTTTGGAGAAGATTTTGTATCCAAAATTTATATTATTTTCAAACACTTAAGTTGGCTTATAAACAATTACTTTCATTTCTTTTTAGGGTAATCTAGAATCTTGCATTATCATGTACACCTTGCATTAGGGTAGTTTTGCATTATTAAAGCATCAATAGTCTTTTTAATTTTTGTGAGTGTGAAGTCTGCTATAAGAAAAGAAAAGGAATTTTTTTTTTTTCTTTATAAAAGTTTCTTAGAACCCAAGTAGAAATTTCTTTTCATCGAAGAACAAACAAGTGCATTTCATTTAAGTTAGTTTTTCATTAATTTCTTTTGTGTCATACAAACATCATCAGTTTCATTTCCATATTGTCCCTTTCACTTAAAATAACAACCACTTAAAATCAAGCGCTTAATAAAATAAACTAGAACTTTTTGTATTGTCATCAGAATACACCAACAAGTTTTAGGTTTATTTAGGGCCTTGGATTAGGTGAGAGGAGAGTAAACTCTCCAAGGCCACTCTAAATTGTAAAAAATAGAAGTCTGCTTAAAGAGTGAAATCCAATAGCATTGGATTTCACTCTTTAAGCAGACTTCTAATCAAGTTTGACACAAACATTGAAAACAATATGCTATTCTGGAAGACCAGAACAATCAAGAACCTCTATAAGAAGCCTTGTGTGTTCAAACGCAAAACATGAACACTGTGGAAAATCCGAACTCCATTCAGAAATCCAATAGCGTTAGGGAGACTAAGAAAACTCAGTGACTGGGAGTTAAGCATGAGGGTTCATGAAGATAAGGATGAAAGATAACCCCTCTCTTACTTGTCAGATCCTACCTCACGACTGTTCCACCCAGCTTCTGATACGAGTTGGTGTCTTTAGTTGCTTATCCTAGGGATCTACACAGATGGCTACAGAGGGGAATCCCATGGCACCTGAGGTTGACGTTGCATCACGTTCAATAGTAATTCTAGACGGCACCCTTGCAAAGCTTGGGGGTTTGCACCGACAAAGGTTAATATCTGGAGGTCATCGTAACTACCTCTGATACCTTCGCTAGTAGACCTAGGGCGTAATTACCCCAGTCTATTTTCTGAAGGCCCTTATTATTAACTTTCTTGTATTTTGGTGTCCGATCCTAATCACCCAGAGCATAAATACTTGGAAGTTTTTTTATTTCTGATATCTTTAGGGACATTTTTAGTGTGTGTTTTGTGCTCCTAGTTGGCCTAGCTTTCAATTTTCTTAAGTCTTTAAGTAGATCTTATAAAAAATAATTCAAAATGGTTGACAGACCATCTCGACGGTCCCGTAGACTTCATGGGCTTTCACCCGTGAGTCTAGAGCCTTCTCCTAAAAGGCATAGGAGCGATTCTACCAGTGGTAGCGAGCACATCGGAGATTGATCCTCAGCTTAGGGGAATTAGTTTACAAGATATACTTGGTATTACTACAAATTTAGAGAGGAACACACCAGTTATTTCTTGAGTACTCTTCCAGTCCAAAGATAGTATTGAAGTGGAAGAGCTTTCAGAGTCGGTTGCAGGTCTGATTCTCCTCTCCCTCCTGATCATCTAGAAATATTGTTATACATTGGAACTCTGGCTCACAGGCCTTCAAGCCTAGGTCCACACACATCTATCCCTTCGATGACCACTGCTGGAAGTATGGCGTCCACCACGAGTGTTGCAAGTATGTAGACTCCCATATCTGTGCAAGGGGGAGGAACTATTTCCATCCCTTCTAATACTCATAGAACATCCTTATTTGGGTCTACTTCCATTCCTTTGAAGAATGGAAATTCTCAAGCTAATTGTTGGGTTGTGTTATATTCTTTCCATGACTAGCCCACGTAGTTAATCGGGGGGGCGGATCCCCCCCTTCGTTGTGTCAATTGTGTAGTCGGGAGGGGGGGGGGGGGGTCATAGGGGGTTTGAGGGGTGCAGGTAACCCCACTTTATGGGGTCCAGGGCAATGGCCCAGAAAATTTTGGTTTTGGAACCTATGTTAGGTTGGGAGGACCCACCTATGGTTTTGTGCATGGTTTTCGCGCATGGTTTTGGACGTGATAGTTTGAGGTCCATGGTATTGGACACGATGGTTTTTGGTCCATGGTATTGGACGCAATGGTTTTTCGGTCCATCGTATTGGATGCTTCGGCATGTATAAATATGTATTATAATATTAAAAGGAACATAATGAAAAATCAAGTTGGTAGTCCCGGTTTTGGGATCTAGGGGAAAATCTCTGTGTATATGTGTTTTATATGTTATGTTCTTGCATTTTTTATTTTCTGTGTTTTAGAATTCATAAGCAAGTAATTTTTATATGGGGTTAAAACCTACATTTGGTTTCAGAGCTATTTTGGCTTCAAGGGGATACCTTTGTTGCTGAGGGGTTTCGCTTGGACCTGTGGTAGACCCTGTTCAGTGGGAGATCTACAAGATCGATTCTGGTGGTGAAAGAAGATGGCGAGCAGTGGAAAGATAGAGATCGAGAAATTTAATGGTCAGAGTTTTGAGTTGTGGAAACTCAAG